>JANAVB010024994.1:8710947-8960947 GCA_029216955.1 Iris pallida
CAGCCCCGGAGAGCGCGGTCGTCGATGAGCTCGCTGGCGCGATCCCCGCTGAGCCCTCGCAGCGCCTCCACCGGCGCGCGCCACTCAGTGAGTCCCGACCTCCTTCTCTCCCTCTTCTTGCTCATACGATTCTCTCTTCACCCAAATTTTCCTCTTATTCTCCATTTACAGAAGCAGTATGTGTTGACATGTTGCTTATTTGTTTTTTTTTTATTATGGTTTGATTATTTGTGTAACATTTTATGGGTTTTTGTGGGTGTTGGGTTCTCTCTCCCTCTCGAGAGAAGCACACACTGCAGTCAATATTACTATTAATTATTATTATTATTACAGTAGATATTATTAGGTATTACATTATAAATTTGTATAAATACTATTTTTAATATTTATATGAAATACAAGAACTTGCAATATATAATATTAGCAGTATTACTTTAGCTTTATCATGATACTTATATTGATATTGTGGTTATCAAAATATATTATTCTCTAAATTAAATCATATTAAACGTGGTCTTAAAATATGTTTTTAACCTATATATATATATATAATATATATATATATATATATATATATTATATATATTATATATATATATAATATATATATATATTATTTCATGTGCTTATTTGTTTCCTTTTTATTATGGTTGATTGTTTGTTAACATTTTATGGGTTTTTGTGTGTGTTTGGGTTCTCTCTCTCCTCCCTCGAGAGAAGAGACAACACGCAGTCATTATTACTATTAATTATTATTATTACCAGTAGATATTATTATGATTACATTATAAATTTGTATAGATACATATTATTTTAATTATTTATATGAAATACAAGAACTTGTAATATATATTAGCATATTACTTTTAGCTTTATCATGATACTTATATTGATATTGTGGTTTTCAAAATATTATTATTCTCTAAATTAAACATATTAACATGGTCTTAAATATGTTTTTAACCTATATATATTATATATATATAATATAGGACTGTTAAAATACTATAATATATATATATATAATATATATATATATTATAGAGTATATATATATCTATATATTATTTTGACAGTCCTAATTACCTTACTAGATTTTAACTTTTCTACAAATATTTATATATACAATAAGTTCCTAGTCTTTTCAAGCAATTATTTTTGGACTAATAAAATATAGCTTCTACCTAAATCTTACTTTAGCAAACTTAAATTTCGCCTAGAAACGATTTTTTATTTTTTCAAGTATTTATCGAAAACATATTTTAAACTAATAAACTAATAATATTATAGTATAAATACCTTTCTAAAAATAATATAAGTTTTATCCTCCAAATCCATCGACTATTCGTTGTTGATCAGGGCTAATCATATTCTCCTCTTCTGAAACTGTACCCTTATGTCAACCCTGACTAATCTGACCATTCTGAACCAGATGGAACAGCTTATGTCATCATCGAGGTCATCTGGCGTAGTTGTACACTGAAGCCATGTACTGCCACCTTGATAATTGTACCTACCAGGCGTCACATTAGGCAAGATACCTTGCCATTATTTATTGTTATATTCAGTCTGTATTTCTTTATTATTGCATATCATTGTTTATTTATTTTCAGTTCTTCTAGCTGTACCATTATTATAATTCCCAATTTACCGTATGCTCAGTGATATACTTATTTCTTATTATCCTTTGATTGCATATGGACCTAGAGTTAAGGGACTACCATCTGTAGTGTATTGCATAAACGTTGACACTGTTGTATCACGAGATATTGTGAGATGAGTTAGTAGTATAGGTCTTGTGTGTTGGGGATCACCCGTGAGCATGTGTTAGGTCTAACTGCTAATAGCGGCTGTTAGAAGACTTTACAGTTGGTAGAGGTACATGATCGCGGATGCGACTTGATAGGTCATTGGGTGGGGAGAATATTTTTCTGTCGTAAGGGCTTCTATCACACATTCCCTTGTAACCCGGAAGCTCCGCTGGAGATAGGGTATAATTAAACCACTCAGGTTGGCCACTGTCGTTTTTGAATGTCATGCGCCTAGGTCACTGGTACCCAAGTAGGGACTATACCAGACCCTATTTACAGCCAGGGTTCATGCGACGAAAGGTTTTTCACAACTGCATGTTCACTTAGTATTGTTAGGTTACCTTATTAAGGACTTATCACTACTTTATTGTGTCATATTTATATTCAGTATTTATATGGCATGTTGTTTATTGTATCTTGTTATGTCCCTCTGAGGACCTGGTGAATTCTCCAGGGTGTCATTGTGGTTTTGCAGGTGCTCTAGCCAGGGCCATATTTTACTCTCTTCCTCCAGGTGATTGCACTTGGATCGTCTTCGCATCGCTCGACAAATTTATTGTTATGTATTTCTTCTCTTTTTAGTTGGTAGGGGATTTGTCTCCGCCCAACGATTTATAAATGACAATTTGAGTTGATTTATAAATTCTTCCTTATTTATTTTGTGGATGAGATTAGTGTCGTAGTTTACTGTATTTTACAGCTTATGTATACATACGATGGTTCCATATATTGGAGTTTACTTCGTATGTATGCAGCTGCATGTCGACGTACTTAGTCCTAAGTATTATGTGATCGGGGTTACAGGCTTGCAATCTATGCATTATGAAAAATTTTGTTCTCAAAATTAAAATTAACACGTGATACTATGGTAGAATGGAATTTTAAAACTCAAGGTCGCGATCTTTGTACCTTGTTTATTGGAATAATCGAATGATAAAATAGAATGATATGTAATATGAAAGAAATGTCAAGTATGAAGCTCGTACCGTAATTTTGAACAATTGGAAGAAATGGTTGTTTGTGTCATTCTTGCACCCCCAATTTAGCGAGTTTCACAATAATAACACACAAAACCGAGGGGTAGCATGTTTAACTCTTCTTACGCTAAACGTATGCAAGTTATATCGAGGGCAACGACTTCTATAGTCCGTCAAGAAATACCTTGGATGACTAAATCCTTATTTTCTGCTCGTAACAAGCTTACTCGTGTACAGCTATAAGGCTACTAATGGCGTCAAAGGTAGTACTTTGTGATACTACTGCTAACTAATAAATCCAAGTATTTTTCTAGAAAATGATGGGTCAACTATATTGAGTAGGACAACTAAACTATTAAGGGTGTTGCTGCCCTATCAACTAGTGTCTTAACAATAAATGGTATATCTAGGATAATGCTCTATGTGATTACTTCATATGATTGATCTATGTTGCTGCTGAGGTTCTACAGATCGTCTAATCGACCTGCTCCGAGTTATTCTAGCTGGTGATAAGGCTGGGTTGATCAAACATCAATCTTTAATTGAATGAATCTTGGGTTTTAATCTATATTGGCTAGACAAGATCCCATAAAATTAATCTGAATCATTTCTATTAGGTTAGGGTAACCTAGAATAGGTTCCAACTCAAGTGGTTTGGCTAATTGTCAGTCGGGTTGGTTAACTGTGTTCCTTAAGCCCAAAAATGCGCCTTCTGTGACTTTTGTGTTTAAGTAGCAGGAGAACTCCATTGAGTGGCACTCTAGTGGTATGTGCGTAGTGGGCTTCGAGTAGAACATGACCATATATTAGGTTAAAATGTTTCAGTCGAGGTTGGATCTCTAATTGAAGTCAGAAAGTACATCGGTCTTACGGTAAGAGTTATCGTTAGCCTTTTTGACATGAAAGTTGTATCAACAAAATAGAGTACATAGGGACGTGCTTGAGTGGGACATGATCTGCCTAAATAAAGATAGAGCCGTCTAGGTCTTGCATATAAAATTTGTTGGAAGTTAATACTAGTATTGTGCTCTGAATATCAATGTCACGGTGGAGGATATCAATTGATCTAAATAGAAAGTGGGTGTTAATGATGCACTAACTTATCATCATAGTGGGAACCAACTTATCCTAATCAATCGGTAATCCTAGTAAATCCTAAAATTTAGAGGGGCTTAAAACCTATACACTTCAGAAATTCCTTTCTCGAATTTAAACTATGACACGGTTCTATGATTAATAAAGTTAGAAAAATTCAAGTCGTGATGTCGTACCTTGACTTTTGATTATAAAAGAATAATACAAGATGTAATAGATATTGTGATATGGTAGATATGAATCAATTAAGATCGTTCCCCGATTTTGAATATATGAAAAATGATTGTATATGTCATGCTTGCGTTTCCAAAGGGATTCTCCTGGCAATGAAACGCTATGATGACACGCGACCCAAGGACATAGGTCATTTCACCCTTCTTATAGCATATAAAAGATTTACAAAAAGGGGTATCAAACTCTAAGGCACGTAGTAGAAATTCTCTAACGCCTAAGTCCTTCATTTGCTAATCTAAACAAGTTTATCTATGCTACGGTTATGAGACTACTAAGTGTCGAATGTAGGGCTTATGCAATGTTGATGCTAACTAGTGAATCCTAATCTTCTTAGGTGAGGCCAAGGTATTTACACTATACAAGTTAACTAAACCAGCGAGGGTGTGGCTCTAGTATTAAATTGTGACTCAATGGTATAACTAGAAAAAATATTTGTCGTATCCCTACTCCCATGACGGATGCCTATCATGGCCATGGTGAATACTCTCTGTCGTTGCGGATGTACTATGGGATGGCTAATAGACTAGTTCTGTATTATTCCAGCTAGTACTTAGGGTCAGGTTGACCAACCCATCTCAATCAGGGTTATGACCAAGCAAAGCAAGAAATTCGTTAAAATATTTCAAGGAACGACTCGAAAACAATCAAGATGCATAGGATGTAGTCTCATGGCTTGGTCGATGGCTAACTATACTTGTGTATGTATAGCTTTCATGGCCATAGGTGGTATGGCGAACTAAGGGGGACATTTTGTGTCTATCTTCCCACAAGCACGGGCATTTATTTTTCGAAATCAGTAAAGGCAAAAAATAATAAAGAGTTCAAGGTAGAGGGGATCGAATGCGAATACGGGGTTCCAAAGGCGATTGGATAATTCAAAGAGAGTTTTCAAGGAAGTTGCAGATGAGATCATAGAGGGCAAGTATATTTGTCAACTATTTCTCAATCCAAGCAGAATAATCATACGAAGAGCGAACCGAGTGCACCTAGGTTGATCAAACCATAATACACATATTCTAATTAGACAACATTCAGTAGGTGTCCCCAATAAACATATGTCCTGAACAAGCTCGATAAAGAATAAGCTTGCAAAACTAAGCTATAATAGAAGTATTAGTCAAGATAGTCAAAAAATATAAATACACGTGATTTATGAATAAAAGAAAGCACAAGTAGTTCAAGTTCATCAAACTCTATGACTCGTCCGGTGTTTGTCCCTCTATAGTTGTCATATTATCTTCTTTTCTACGGCGTTGGTCGACCAAATGGGTTAGGGACTGCTAAACTCTATAGTCTAGGTAAACCTATTAGTGTCATTCATTTACACTTCATTAATATGTTATAAGGACAACGGGGTGATAGGTTGTGAGGCATACTACCCAACTGATAAGAGTTTAACTAATAGTGTATTTGAATAATGGAGCATATATATCTAATATGAGTCACCTTCCTAACCTCTATTAGGCATGAGAAATAAGATTCACGGTAGAAAAAGAATCAAGCAAGATGCAATTTAAGGCAGTCAAATAAGAGTTTGAAATGGAATCCAGGATGGAGATCAAGTATATAGAGGAGATCCAAGACTCTAATCATATATGCAAGCTTGCTTGGTACAGGTATGTAACCAAATAATTTATTTGTTGACCTGCATAGGCCACCACAAAAATATGTAATGTCCTAGTCCCAAAATACGTAGGACTAGAACGTACATGCTAGCCGTATAATAAATATATGAAAGTTATAATTTTGCAGTATATAAATAGCCATGACTTCACTAAATCTCATCCACATAAATAAAGAATAAAGATAGTATAAAATCAAATTTGTGTTTGTCCTTTTACAATTTGCTGGATGGAGACAAATCCACTACCAAAATTATAACTAGAAAAAAAAAAGGAAATGACAAAAAAAGAATACAAGCAACTAGATGGTCCAAGTGCGTGTCATCTTCAATAGAGAGAAGATCACGATCTTTGCTGGATATCTTACGAAAAGTCATAAAAGCACACACCTGAAAAAATCAATAGGTCCTCAAAGGGACGTAACAAGATACATATAAATATGCCATATGAACTAAATATAAAATATGCCACAAGTCACAAGTCACAAGTACAAGTAAATATTCTAAATCATAACAAAGCCTAATTTTCTATCATCAAAATAGTAGACTATTCCTACAACCAAACAAGAATGAGGGGTGGCATATTGTTCTGTGATGCGACACTATCCCATGCTATGATTATAACAGAGTGTGACATGATATCAACTAAGGTCGCCTAACCATTCTATTGTGTACATGCAGTTAAGAACAAACCTTTAACACATGGGCCTATAGCTATATGGGATCGCATGGTCCCCCTCTATGGGCCAGGGGCCAACATCCGTAACGCTCCGTTAACGTCAGAAGGAATCAGTACAGTAAGTATCAGTACCTTTGTCTCCGGCGGAGCTTACAAGTTATAATGGATAAGTACATACGTGGCCCATACGCTAAGGAATTGTTCTTCCCATCCTATGCAGCTAACTAAGTCATATCCACGATCATGTACCTCTACTAACTGCTAAGTCTTCTAACATGTCTCTATTAGCAGTTAGATTTAACGCATGCACACGGGTGATCAGCCAATACGCAAGTACCTATACATGCTACTCGTAACTCACACATATCTCGTGACACATCTGTGTCAAAGTTTATGAAATGCTTACTAACAGGAGGTAGTCTTTTAACTGTCCATATACAAATCTAAAAAAAAGAATAAAAATATGATTAGCATTTGCATCATGTATAGCTGATAGCACAGTAATGTAAATCATGAACAGTAAACATCGATGAAACTAAAAAATTGGAAATAAATAAATAGTAACCATATAGTAGATAAACAGTAACATGCAAATAATATAAGCAGTAAATATGGCAAGGTATCTTGCTTGAGGTAGTATGCAAGATGGCAGTATCCAGTAACTCGAACCGTCAGAGTAGTGAAGCAATGAAAGCCTACTTCCGCGAACATCCTCAGATGCTCAAACAGACATAACCAACATTTTTGGAATAAAAGAAATATCTAAGATTGCCTAACCATAAGTCCAATTCTAGACACAAGGACAAGATCGTAATTTCGAATCAAATCGGTATTCGTCGTTGGACCCGCTTTGTACCAAAAAGCGTGCCAAAACCTACGGTCTCTACAATCATCAAATTATATGTCTATGGATCGAGTTTGATGACACGATCTCAACAATATGTCCTAAATTGGATTCCGGTGAGCCATACACAATTTTGTCCATTGGGTCGGGTCGCGGGCCCGCTAAAATAGCGTTCCGATCGACCTTCTCAGAATCTGACCAAACTTAGCTCAAAGTACCAGAAAAATGCCATGAGTTCAGTTGCACAAGTTTTGTCACGATGTGACGAACGTATACAAAGTAATTGGCAAAAAAGTTATCGATAAGAAGAAATTCGACGGATACGCCTCGAATTCGTCGCGCACACGCAATCAATTCGATTTTCGTCAATCCAACACGTTCACGAAGTCCATAGGCACCTTTCGATGCGACTAGTTCACAACCAAGTCGTCTGGTTCGTCGGGACGAACTTCGTATCGAAGTTTTTCAAACTTATGAAAATAGTTTTTCTTGGGTTTTCAAACTAATTTAAAACATAAATTATTTAACTAAAATGAAACCTAAAAATAAGGTTATAATGTCGGTTAGGTTGTCTAAAACTTTATTCAATGATATTTTTAAATTCCTCGCTATAACGGCCCAAAAAATCGACCTCTAATATCCCTCCGTGGTAAAGTTCTCTGTGTCACAAATTCTGAAATTTTCTTTTATTTTGGAACTCGATCTTTTGTACACATCACGAATTTACAAAATCCGCTTGATGGGGCTTGAAGAGGGGTAGGTTGTCTATGCGACGAATTAATTGGTTCGAAAAAGGAATAAACGAGGTGGAAGAAATCATACTGTGAAGCCGATGTTATTACAGCTATTACTACTGTTGTGACTGCTATTGTTTGTGTTGTTGCGGCATTGCTGCGACTGTCGTGGCCGGTGGCGGGCGACGGCAAAGCCACGACGGAGTGCGCGTGTGGCAGACGCTAGGTTATAGCTAGGGTTTCTAGGATTTATTTTGTGCTATGTGTATATATATACACTTGTGAGACACAGAGGCCCGCACTGGTACTGTTCCCCCATGGGGGAACAGTCACCCCCATTTTTTTTTTTTTTTTTTAGTAACTATATAATAATATCTTAATAATTCAAAAATATTTATTAAAAATGCTAAAAATTTCACAATAATTTTTATAATATTCTATATATTAATTTATATAATTACTTACTTATAAACATAAAGAAACATTTGCCACTAATATTAAATACATAAAATCTCTAAAATTTTCAATATAACTTTATAAAATTTTCTAAATGCTAATATAAATCCATAAAACTAATAAAATTTATTCTTGTTTATCTTATTTGCATGTCATGTATAAGATATTTACTATATGTAATACTGAACATGATACTTTAAACTCAATTAACCATATACCTATTCTTCTAAATAAATTTAAAATAATGATAATAGATAAATTCCTTATATTAGATAAATATTAAAATTTTATTTTGGAAATTCTAGGGGTTTTACATCCTACCCAAGTTATAAAAATTTTATCCTCAAAATTAAAATAAATCTAATTTCAAGGAACAACGGGATTAATACGAAGGTAGGGTAAGTACGTCAAATTGTGTCTGCACGATAGGAGGAGATAATTATAAAAGGAATCCAAATTGATGTCATGTCCTACAAGATACGGTACTCTTAGCTCAAGGCCCTACCCAACTTATAGAAATTGGTTAACCGTAAAAATTGTACTTACAAGGCTTCTCAGAAGGATAATTTCTAGGGAGAAGCACGAGAGTATTGGACACTTCTGACCGCAGTCATGGATCCAAAGGAAGCGTCGATATTGCTAGGGCGTTCTTGGTCACTAACTTCTATAGAAGAATTATTACCGTTTAACATTGTTCCTATAGGGATCATACTTCAACAAGATAGTAAACATCTCTTATTCGGATATAACTAAAACGTGTCGGTTCAAAAGAATTTCGTTCTTCGCCTAACTAAGAGATGACATTGAAGAAATTAGGGAAAAAGAATTCATGAGCCAAAGGGTGAGGTCCATACTTAAGTACAGAAACCTTGCTATAGAATATGATTAGATAAGTGTTCGGGATCTTTAAGTCATAGTGTCTAATGTGTGCGGGTTGGTGTTTGGTGTTGTGTAGACAGCATGTGCTTGCTTGGATGGAATACATATGTCATAGACGTAATGCATCTTGCATGGATCATGGGTACTCAGTTTGTTTTAAGAAAATGGGTCGATATTGCATGGTTAAATCAAAAATGGAACGAAAATGGGCCTCTATAGTCTGTTCTACGGAAAATGTCTCATACATGTGGTGTAATTGAAAAGAGTACAGGAAGGTGTGTTTGTGTAGGACATATATGTCATGTGGATAGCTTGACTGGTCTAGTTCATGAGTGTAAATTTTATTGGAAGGGAATGGCTAGTGTTGTGCTCTAAATATCAATGTCATGGTAGGGGTTATCAGATGATATAGATAGAAGTGGATGTTATGAGCTACTGGTTTATTAGCTAAATTGGAACCACACAATTATTTGCTAATTCAAAGAAACCCTATGTTTCTTAGAGAGGCTTGCAATCTATGCATTACGAAAATTTTTATTCTCGAAACTAAAACTAAGACACCATACTACGATAGAATGGAATTTAAAAAAAATAAAGGTTGCGATCTCTGTACCTTGTTTGTTGGAATAATCTAATGATAAAATAGAATGATATGTAATATGAAAGAAATGACAAGTACGAAGCTCGTACCATAATTTTGAGCAATTGGAAGAAATGGTTGTATGCGCCATTCTGTACTCCCAATTTTGCAAGTTTTACAATAATAACATACGAACCGAGGGGTAGCATGTTTAACTCTTCTTACGGCCTATGCAAGATTATAGTCGAGGGCAACGACTTCTATAGTCCGTCAAGAAATACCTTGGATGAGTAAATCCTTAATTTTTTGCTCATAACAAGCTTACTCGTTTACGGCTATAAGGCTAGTAATGGCGTCAAAGGTAGTACTTTGCGATACTACTGCTAACTAATAAATCCAACTATTTTTCTAGGAAATAATGGGTCAACTATATTAAGCAGGACAACTAAACAATTAAGGGTGTTGCTCCCCTATTAACTAGTGTCTTAACAATAAATGGTGTATCTAGGATAATGCTCTATGTTGCTGCTGAGGTTCTACAGATAGTCTAATCGACCTACTCTGAGTTATTCAAGCTGGTGATAAGGCTGGGTTGATCAAAACATCAATCTTTGATTGAATGAATCTTGGATTTTAATCTATATTGGCTAGAAAGATCCTATAAAATTAACCTGAACCATTTCTATTAGGTTAGGATAACCTAGAATAGGTTCCAACTCAAGTGATCGGGCTAATTGTCAGTCGGGTTAGTTAATTGGGTTCCTTAAGCCCAATAATGTGCCTTCTATGACTTTTGTGTTTAAGTAGCACAGGGGAACTCCATTGAGTGGAACACTAGTGACATGTGCGTAGTGGAATTCGAGTAAATCACGTATCGGATCGAAAGATTTGAGTCGAGGTTCGATCTCTAGTTGAAGTCAAGAAGTACATTGGTATTGCGATAAGGGTTATAGTTAGCCTTTTTGACATAAAAGTCGCATCATAAAAATAGAGTAAATAGGGACGTGTTTGTATAGGACATGATGTGCCTAAATAAAGGTGGACCCGTCTAGGTCTTGCTTATGAAATTTGTTGGAAGTTAATAACTAGTATTGCACTCCGAATATCAATGTCACGGTAGAGGATATCAATTGATCTAAATAGAAAGTGGGTGTTCATGAGGCACTGATTTATCATCAAAGTGGGAACCAACTTATCCTAATCAATCAATAATCCTAGTAAATCCAAAATTTTAAAGGGGCTTACAACCTATACACTTTAGACCTTTCTCGAATTTAAACTATGACACGGTTCTATGATTAATGAAGTTAGAAAAATTCAAGTCATGATATTGTACCTAGACTTTTGATTATAAAAGAAAAATACAAGATGTAATAGATATTGTGATATGGTAGATATGAATCAAGTTAGAAGATCGTTCTCTGATTTTGAATATACGGAAACCGATTTTGTATGTCATGCTTGCGTTCCCAAAGGGATTCTTTTGGCACGAAACGCTATGATGACACATGACCCAAGGACCTAGGTCATTTCACCTATCTTATGGCATATACAAGATTTACAAAGAGGGGTATCGAACTCTAAGGCACGTTGTAGAATTCCTCTGACACCTAAGTCCTTCATTTGCTAATCTAAACAAGTTTATCTATACTACGGTTATGAGACTAGTTAAGGTGTCAAATGTAGGGCTTATGCAATATTGATGCTAACTAGTAAATCCTAATCTTCTTAGGTGAGGCTAAGGTATTTATACTATGCAAGTTAAATAAACTAGCAAGGGTGTGGCTCTAGTCTTAAATTATGTCTCAATGGCATAATTAGAAAAAATGTCTGTCGTATCCCTACTCCCATGACGGATGCCTATCACGGCCATGGTGAATACTTTCTGTCGTTGTGGATGTTCTATGGGATGGCAAATAGACTTGTTCTGTATTATTCCAGCTAGTACTTAGGGTTGGGTTGACCAACCCATCTCAATCAGGGTTATGACCAAGCAAAGCAAGAAAGTTGTTGAAATATAAGCCAATCAGGATGCATAGGATGTAGTCTCATAGCTTGGTCGATGGCTAACTATACTTGTGTATATATAGCTTTCATGGCCATAGGTGGTATGGCGAACTAAGGGGGACATTATATGTTTATCTTCCCTCAAGCATGGGCATTTATTTTTTTGAATCTATAAAGGCGAAAAACAATAAAGAGTTCAAGGGAGAGGGGGTCGAATGTGAATACGGGATTCCAAAGGCGATTGGATAATTCAAAGAAAGTTGTCAAGGAAGTTACAGATGAGATCCTGGGGGGCAATCAACTAGTTCTCAATCCAAGCAAAATAATCATACGAAGAGCGAACCGAGTGCACTAAGGTTGAGCAGACCATAATACACGGATTCTAATTAGACAACATGTTAGTTGGCGTCCCAATAAACATATGTCCTGAACAAGTTCGATAAAGAATAAGCTTGAAAAACTAAGCTATAATAGCAGCATCATTCAAGATAGTCAAAAAATATAAGTACACGAGATTTATGATTGAAAGAAAGCATAAGTAGTTCAAGTTCATCAAACTCTAAGACTCGTCTGGTGTTCGTCCCTCTATAGTTGTCATACTGTCTTCTTGTGTACCGCCTTGGTCAACCAAATAGGTTAGGGACCTCTAAACTCTATAGTGTAAGTAAACCTATTAGTGTCATTCAATTACACTTTATTAATAGGTTATAAGAACAACGGGGTGATAGGTTGTGAGACATACTACCCAACTGATAAGAGTTCAACTAATAGTGTATTTGAATAATAGAGCATATATATCTAATATGAGTCACCTTCCTAACCTCTATTAGGCACGAGAAATAAGATTCACAGTAAAAAAGGAATCAAGCAAGATGCAATTCAAGGCTGTCAAACGAGAGTTCGAAATAGAATCAAGGAAGGAGATCAAGTATGTGGATGAGATCCTAAACTATAATCCTATATGCAGGCTTGCTTGGTACAGTTATGTAACCAAACAATTTTTTTGTTGACATGCATGGGCCACCAAAATAATATGTAACGCCCAATCCTAAAATACGAAAGCCTAGAATGTACATGCTAACTGTATAATAAATATACAAAAGCTGTAATTTTGCAGTATATAAATAGCCATGACTTCACTAAATCTCATCCATAGAAACAAAGAATAAAGATAGTATAAAATCAAATATAAGTTTGTCCTTTTACAATTTGTTGGATGGAGACAAATCCACTACCAACATTTTAACTAGAAGAAAAAGAATATAACAAGTGCGTGTCATCTTCAATAGAGGAATCACGATCTTGCAGGATATCCTGTGATAAGTTATAAAAGTACACACCTGAAGAAATCACCAGGTCCTCAGAAGGACGTAACAAGATACATATAAGTATGCCATATGAACTGAATATAAAATATGCCATGTCACAAGTACAAATAAATAGTCCAAATCATAACAAGTCCTAATATCCCATCATCAAAACAGTAGACTATCCCTACAACCAAATAAGGACAAAGGTGGCACACTATTCCGTGATGCGATACTATCCCATGCCATGATTAGAACGGAGTGTGACATGACATCAACTAAAGTCGCCTAACCATTCTACTATGTACATACAGTTAAGAACAAACCTTCAATACATGGGCCCTCTGGTTATATGTGATCAACATGGTCCCCCCTATGGGCACCAAGGTCCTTTAACACTCCATGAACGTTAGAGGGAATTAGTACAGTAGGGAATCAGTACAGTAAGTAATCAGTACATGCGTCTCCGACAAAGCTCACATGTTATAATGGATAAGTGCATACGTGGCCCATACGCTAAGGAACTATTCTCCCTGTCCTTTGCACCTAACTAAGTCGTATCCACGACCATGTACCTCTACTAACTACTAAGTTTCATTATATGTCGCTATTAGCAGTTAGATCTAACGCATGCGCATGGGTGATCAGGCAATACGCAAGTACCTCTACATGCTACTCATAACTCACACATATCTCGTGTCACATTTGTGTCAAAGTGTACGAAATGCTTACTAACAAGAGGCAGTCTCTTAACTCTAGGTCAATATGCAAATCTAAAGACAAGAATGAAAATATGACTAGCATTTGCATCATGTATAGCTGGTAGCACAGTAAAATAAATTATGAACAGTAAACAGTGATGCAAGTAAAAAATTAGAAATAAATTTTAAACACCTAGACCAATGTTTTCTATTTTGGTATAATTATTAAAAGCTTATATTCATTCATTATTTAATTTTAGTTAAATATCAATGAGAAGGTAGAGTTTTGTAATATCCAATTTGCTCAAGGGCTTGGGTGGAAAATTGAAATTTCAAATTTAAATCTGCTCATAGCTGACCCCTTAAACACCCTGTATTTGAATTTGGCTTCGAAGTCATATTCGATTCTTCCTATTCCTAAGATAAACCCTATAGGAATTCAAATCAGCTTTCGCTTATCATCAACTACATACGTATATAGAGATAGGTAGCCAATCTCTCTCTCTCTCTCTCTATCTCTATCTCTCTCTCTCTCTCTATGAAACCTAGAATCCCTCTACTCCCACCTGGCGCCTGAGCAACAACCAAGTTCCTGAGCCATCCTCCTCGTAGAGATCTTTATTAGAGTCTCTTATAGCAGGTAAGTACTCAATTTTAATTTCCTTTATTAATAAGATTTATAATTTGTCAACTACTTATGAATTTGACATAGAGGAAAACCTGGACTCTAAACCGCATACACAACTAGACACATCATAGGTAGAGGAATTGGGTATGCCATGTAGTTGAGGTATGGTGGTTAATCAAGGGAGAGAAGGGGGCTATGTAAACTATATGACTAACCAAATATTCTAGAAACGAATCACAAGAATATAGTATACGTTTGTGTGCATATGAGAAGTTGGGTATATGTATGTGTTATCAGGTACTAGTAAGGTATCAGAGTTGCGGTTCATGTCTATACCAATAGGTAGATGACTTCATAGCAATACAAGACTGCTAGGGAAAAACCGTATCATAGGTACAAGTTATAGGAGTGGGAATACGTATGCAGCAATACACATTAGCCATAAAGATTTTTCTGATAGCAAACAATGGTGCGGTTAAATGTAGATGGCCATTAGATTAGGCTTGGTACAAGTGATTGTAATTACAGATAGGCTAGGTGAGTACTGGTGCAGGTGCACAGATTAGGAGTACACCAGTTAGAGGAGATTATCAGGAAGGAATTAATGTCACATAAGTGAAACCGAGTGTATCTGTGAGTATCGGCAGATACTTTATATATCTGTACCCACATCCTAATATGAAATACATAGCAGATGTAAAATTTTAGATTTTTGATCTATGTTAGGAGTAGAAATATAGGAGCGTATCAATAGGGAACATGACCCCTAGAAACAGCTTTAATAATATATACAGGGGGCCTGTACTAAGAATTATAGTATTCCATCCCTTGTCTAATAAAAGGGGAGTATCAGAACATTGATAGTTGCAACTTTAGTTGTGATTACAAATTGATAGCAGATGTAGGTAGTTGCACTTGAACTTATCGAGTGCGTGTGAGTACCTGGTGGACAAGAAATGAGTGTACTCAATGTTTAACTATATACATGATGCAATATGAGACTATATACATGATGCAATATGAGAGTCTTAGGGTCGGGTTATGTGCAAAAGTGCACATGAGCATATATACCTATACAGCAATTAGGATACAATCCCAACCATAAGTGTCACGCCTAGAACCAGAATACTGGAGAGCGAAGGACAGACACATCCAGCTATGTACATTAAGTACAATATACTTCGCAATACGGTCACGGCTGTCTAGATGCATGAGAGTTTATCTACAATACATCAATCACTTATGGTCAAGAACAAGCCTAGTGTCTCAATCTCAAGCCAGCAAATCATTGTTACAAGATGTTAGATCATCAGACATACAAAGTAAGGCATCCCAAACATTACATATTCAGATGATCATGAAGCTAGTCATACAAAATGCAAAGACTAGCAAGAGTTAAGTCATACATGATCAACCCTCGGATTTGCTAATTATGTTACAGCCCTTAGGCAGACAGAAATAAAGTTTCAACGCGATCTAACACGTGTTCGACGACTAAACACCTCAAAAGAATAAGTTATATTAGAGTGGGAGAGCAAAATAAGAAACCCACTTGTTGCCACCATTACTCCTGGTATTCACCATCTGACTGGAAAGCAGTTAGATCATCGGGTATCACTCCAAAATCTGGCCATACAAAACCAGCTGGATCAGACCCCATAAAGTGCAAGTACCACAAGGGAGGCTCTACTTATGAACTAAAACCAGCATATAAAGTAAAAAAAAACTGATACGAGAATATAATTATAATAACATAATGACAAGAGTTAAATGAACATACTTGCTTGCATCAGGAAGAACAAGAGGTGGAATATAATTCACATGTTAATCATGAGACAATCATTCGGGCACGGCCAATCAAGTCCTACGGCTTGCTATCATTATCTAACTACAGTTATCATAGGCCTAGTTACTATCAAGATGCAGTTGAGATATTTTTGCAGTCACAAGCCCTGCAGACTATCCAGGCTATCCAGACGAAAGTTATAAGAGTTATCAAATTTTTGGTGTACTTGAGTACTTAAGATACAAGAAGTGCAACACATGACAGTATGCTAGAAATGTGCCCTACTCCACGGCAGGCTACAAGTCCACAGGTGTGGCCGGGATAACGGGATCTCCTGTAACTGAAAAATCTCTATATAAGATACTTGATCAATCTAGTCGTTTAACCTATTCAGATTTATTATGAATCACTGACCATTGTAACTAGGAATCCATGTCCCAGACATGATGCAAGACAAGATAGGTAGCTTGTACAATCACAATCAGGAAAATCAACCATGGAGTCAAGACAAGAGTTAAACCAGCAAGACAGAAGTAGCTGTCGTAACAACATTCAGGTTATACACGTCATATCAGGCTTTCTTGTCATATCAATAATACTTGTCAGGAGTGCATCTCGACGAGCTACTATCAAGATTATCAAGATGGGATCATGTTATCATGTTCAAGTTCAAGTTCATCAAGTTGTCAAGTCGGGTCGTCGTAATTTAGGCCAAGTACAAAAAAATATGCAAAGAAGACTAAGAACATCCATGGGTGATTTAAACTATCAGTCGTATATGAACTCCAGTTAAGCTGAGACATAAAGATTCTTGAAGCCAAAACGAACATCTACAACTTTTATATTTTGAGTTTTATAAGATTTTAGCTACAAAACATCTTAAACAGGCAAAAATAGTCATTCGCGCACGCGGACAAAACTGGCCACGGCACGCAGGGCACGGATGCATGGAGCGTGGGCACGCGGCAAACAAAACATGCGGGAGCGAGGCTCGTGCTGCACGGTGCGCGGGGCACGGATACACGACGCACGGGCGCGGCAAACGAAATACGCGGGGCAGTGATGCACGGCGCACGGGCACAAGGTACAGGAAAAGTGCGGCTGCTTGGCGCATAAAACACGTTGCACGCGGGTGCACGCCGCATGGGGCGAGGATATACGGCGTATGGGCGTACGGCAAATGAAACGCGCTGGCATGCGGCACGCGGCACATGAAACATGCGACACGCGGGTGCATGGTGCACGGGGCACGGATGCACGACGCGAGGGCACGCGACAACAAAACGTACGGGCGTGCGGCACACGGGTGTACGATGCGCGGGGCACGGGTGCACGGTGCACGGGGCGTGGATAAACGATATGTGGGCGCACCACAGACGAAACGCACGGGCGCACGGCGTGCGGGTGCACGACGTGCGAGAGCACGACAGATGGAATACATGGGCGCACGGCACGCGAAACACGCTGCGCGCAGGTGCATGACGCACGGGCGCACGCGGTGCACTGTTCATCGTCCCGACAGCACCGAAGATGTACGGGGACCATGAACACGAGAACGGCCATAATTTTCTCAAAATAAGTCAAAATCAAGCGATTCAAAAGCCAAAATTGGGTAGAGTTAATTTCCCCACAGCATAGAACCATTAGATTTTGGAAATACTAAGTTTTTAGAGATCAAAAATAAGAAAAATAAGAAAAACTTAAAACTTAGACCTACAAAAATATATCCAACAAAACCAAAAATCCCAAGTTATAAATATGCTTACAATCATGCAAGGAAGAGAATGAAACAATCAAAAATGGAGATCCATCACGTACTCCATGGAGCAAGGTATACTTGTCTTAGGTTGGTGGGAGGAGTAATAGAGAAGGTGAGGAGTAAATGAGAGGAGAGAGAGAAGTTTGTATAAATACCAAGCCATGTCATGTTAAACCAAACCAAGCCAAGATCAATCCAAGATTAAACCAAGCCAAGGCTAAGCAAGACAAGTCCAAATATGAATCACCTGACAATGTCAAAAATCCATACAAGTATACTGAAAATACATATAATGAAAAACGGGAGTAACAATAGAAAAATAGGGCATGTATCATAGTATAACTAATACCTATAGTAGGGTATAAACTGATACACATTGCTAGGTGCACAGGTACAGGTAGTATAATAGGGTTCCTGTGTGTAAGGGGTTCGTATCTAGGATTGGTATAGTGTCAAGGAGTTGTGTATATAGGCATGTGTGTCCAAGTAAAGAACTGATGTGGTATGTGGGAGTTACCTAAGGTTGTGCGTACCTGTAAAAAGGCAGCATGGGATAGACTCAACAATTTGAGTTTTGAGTTACTGCATAGCAGCAGTAACACTGTATGGAGTTGTAGAGCAAAATAAGGGTAGCCACTAATCACCTGTGTGTGTGCGTATGCTTAGGAATCAAAGGAAGTTAGGATGACAGCAATGTATAGGAGGGTATGTAAAGAGTAGGTGCACTTGTGAGTGCCGTAAAAAGGAAGTTGGTAACATGGAGAGTATCTTAGTAGGTGTGCTGATATGCAGGTGTATGTATGAAGTATCAAGAGAATATATGTGTGTACCATACACTAGGGTCCAGGTATCAAGGAATAACAGAAAGTATAAGAGGCAGCTACAAATCTGCATCTGGGTGGATTATAGGGTATGCATGCCTTTGTAGGATAAAGGGGATTGCCAGGTATCAGTAGTATAAGATGGTAGGATAATGGCAGTGCAAGGCATATATAGGAGTAAAAACCTGTAAAATCTATCTAATATACCACCTAAACCTAGTATAGAAATGAACCAAAAGACTGAGATAAATAGTTAATAGTAAACCAAATGATATACCTACCCAATTAGGATACAAGTAGAGATAGGAAATGACCTCGAGACCTAACAAAAGATAGATATGATTGTTTATACTTTTAATTTATGTATTGACATGGTAAACTTATGAAATATGTTACTTGGACTTGAGATTTGCACCAGACCCTTACCAGCAACTTAGGATACCAAGCGAGTACATTTATTGCTTATTTTCAATATTGTTAATTCCTATGTTATGCTATGCAGTTATATCATACTTGATTCTTGACACACTCGTTACACGATAGCACTTCATGTCGTCTCTTCTAATTCATGTCATTTATCGTGTATGTTGTATCGGGACGGAAAAGTACTAATAGATGTGTGATCAAACCTTAGCCTATGTTTTATTTTATGTACATTAGACCTTGATAAATAATGTAGACCTTGTGGTGTAACTATCCCAGACCGATCACATATCGAAAAAGTGCTTCAAATCACATAAATAGTTTATTCTCATGTTCGACTCATTACATGTTGTCATATAATTCCTGTCTACTATTCCTCATGATTCCTGTTACCATTTAATTTAATATTCTCATCATGTATTTTATGACTAACCTTGTCTTATAGTTATTAACATATACTTGGAACTGCACTCAATGAATTGTTCTCGTTCTATCCTGATTGGATAAACATTTTAGGTTATTATGATAAGAACGTGTGCCCTAATCAGTACGGTCTATATATGGGAGATGGGTTAAGGGTGACCTTGCTTTTTAGGAGGAGTTTGTAGCATCTGACCCAGCTGCAAATGTTTCGATAGATTTAGATTTAGTTTAAGGCCGGATTTGTCTCCGGGTTTTGTGGATATTTTGATATTTGACATTATGAGGCATGTAGTTTGGGATTTTATCTATTTTCATGGATTTACGACATTACATATATTTTCTTTATTCCATCCATCTTAGAGTTGTGATTGAGTATTATTTTATATCATTGCCTCCCAAGTGGAGTTGAATATAAATTGTATAGGTTGTTCATCATATACAGATTATACAACGTTCTACCGTCGACATTGCGACATAGGCTGGGCGCGCGCACAATTCATGTCCAAATTTTGGGTGCGGGCCATGACATAAATAAATAGTAACCATGTAGTAGCTAAATAGTAAGATTAAAATAATATAAGCAGTAAATATGGCAAGATATCTTGTCTGAGGTAGTATGCAAGATGGCAGTATCCAGTAACTCGAACAGTTAGATCAGTAAAGCAATGAAAGCCTACTTCCACGAACGTCCTCGGATGGTGAAACGGACATCACCAACGTTTTTGGAATAACAGAAATGTCTAAGATCGCCTACCCAGAAGTCCAATTCTAGATACATGGGAAAAATCATAATTTTTGGTCAAATTGGTGTCCGTCATTGGACCCACTTTGTACCGCAAAGCATGCCAAAACTTATGATCTCTACAGTCATCAAATTATATGTTTTCGGGTCCAGTTTGATGATATGAACTCAACCGTATGTCCAAAATTAGATTCCGGTGAGCCGTGCACAATTTTTTCCATTGGATGGGGTCGCAAACCCTCCAAAATAGCGTTCCGGCCAACCTTCTCACAATCGGACCAAACAATTTTTCTTGGATTTTCAAAATGATTTAAAACAGAAATTACTCAACTAAAATAAAAACTAAAAATACGGTTATAATGTCAGTTAGGTTGTATAAAACTCTGTTCATGTAGATTTTTAAATTCTTCGCTGTATGGCTCAAAAATCGAGCTCTAATATCCCTCCGTGGAAAAGTTCTCCGTGTCACAAATTCAGAAATTTTCCTTGGTTTTGGAACTCGATTTTCTTCGTAAACATCGCGAATTTACAAAATCCGCTTGATGGGATTTGAAGAGGGTTAGGTTGTCTACGCGACGAACCAATTGGTTCGAAAAAGAAATAAACTAGGTGGAAAAAATATACCATGAAGTCGATGATGTTATAGTTATTAATGTTGTTGTGACTGCTATTGTTTGTGTTGCTGCGGCGTTGCCGCGACTGCTGTGGCCTGCGATCGACGACGGCGAAGCCGCGGCGGTGTGCGCGCGTGTGGCAGGCGCTGGGTTAGGGCTAAGGTTTCTAGGATTTTTTTTTTGTGTGCTACGTGTATATATATACACATGCGAGACACAGAGGCTTCCTATCGAACTCGCACAGGTACTGTTCTCCCGTGGGGGAACAGTAACCCCCCTCCCCCTTTTCTTTTTTCTTTTTGAATAACTATATAATAATATCTTAATATTTCAAAAATATTTATTAAAATACTAAAAAAATTATAATAATTTCTATAATATATTATATATTAATTTGTACAATTAATTACTTATAAACATAAAGAAACATTTGTCACTAATATCCATTAAATACATAAAATCTTTAAATTTTTCAATATAACTTTATAAATTTTTCTAAGGGCTAATATAAATCCATAAAACTAATCAAATTTATTCTTGTTTATCTTATTTGCATGTCATGTATAAGCTATTTACTATATGTAACACTTAACATGATAACTTTAAACTCAATTAGCCATATACCCTTTCTTCTAAATAAATTTAAAATAATGATAATAGAAAAATTCCTAATATTAGAGAAATATTAAAATTTTATTTTGGAAATTTGAGGGGTTTTATACACCCACACTAATTTCCTATAGAAATCTCCACAGGATGCACATATGTGTACAACCCTACTGCAACCTACATACTGCTATACTACCTTGACATGTACACAAGTGCAAGGATGTTTCCTACACACAAATATCCCACTAATCTGCCACTGATGGCCACAAAGGCCTCTGCACCATCTGTGCACAGGGCACAAGTCATCCCCATAGGACTACATGCCTCCTAACTCTAGCACTCCTACACAGGTGTTCACTGACACTTGGTATCAGTCCACTGCATAGGGACCCTATGACCTATTCAAACACACATAGATTTGGCTTCCCCATTTTCTACTGCATAGGCCCACATTCATCTCACTGCCTGTCCCAACACATCCCCTCTACGATAGCAATTGATATTATGGCACACAAGTATAACACCCCAATTGTTTTCTCCATATCCATATAGACACAAATACATATATTCATGTGCTTCATACCCAACACTGTTAAATGGAATACCTATCAACCTTCCACCCCCTCCATATGCATATATGCCTACATACAAAATCAAATGGCACATAGCCATCTAGGCACAACCCCATATGCATATAATACATATACAATATATATACATATATAACATATGTTTCAAATAGGGATCATGCACAAGTCCTATGATACCTATAATGTATTGATACATGTGACGTAGTTATGATACAAAAGTCTCCATGACACATGGATACGCTCCTCTATACGCAAATCCCTACGTAAATGTGAGAATAGTCATGAATATGCTATCAAGTTCATATAGAGACACATTGCATATAGGGATTTGTCCAAATGGGCCAAGCGTATCGTCTCGTGTCATGACATAATCTTTGATACCATAATTAGGACACATGGATCAAAACCTACATCAAAATATGATACAAAATCCTTTAAGAACTTGTATCAAACACTTGGTGGTCACAATCCCGTAGTTATCCAAATGTCACTGTTCTAAACTATAGATATACTTGAGATGAGTCCTCTAACTATTTCATCACCTAGAAGGTTGGATCTAGCCATTAGAAGATTCTCCTACAAGTTTACTTGAAATTTTACCATGTAAATGAGAGAAAAGAGTGTCATACCTATGGAGAATGGTGCCTTTACAAAGACCTACGAATTTAGGGAAGGAGGAAGAATAAGTAGCTCCCAAAATCCTTACTAAAGCCTCCACCAAGATTTCTTGAGCTCCCCAACTCCTTAGCACGCCATGGAGGAAAGTGGGAAAAAAATTTGGAGAGTGTGAAATGAGAGGAAAAATGAAGGAAGCCCTAACTATGGTGGCTAGCCATGTAGGGTTCTACGTGTGGGTTTAATCTAGGTTTAGCTAACCCTAATCCTAACATGTTAATTAGTTAGGAGAAAGACCCTTTAGGAAAATAAGTGGTTTGGCCCTAATTAATGCTTGCACCTAAACTAGCCATGACTAGGATTCAACTAAATAGAAAATTCCTAATTTATGAACTTAAATTAATTGTCATGGTAATTGCACACTAATGACAAATTTTTAATTTGGTCAAAAATAGCCCAATTGGGAAATGTGGTAGTGACAGCTTTACAGCAAAATCAAACTTGGGATCTTACATCACTTCCTATTAGAAATCAGATAGAGGGTTTTCGATGGGTGTACACTATTAAGTATCATCTGGATGGTTCGGTTGAGCACCTCAAGGCACGGTTGGTTGCAAAAGTGTGTACTCAGATATATGGTGTGGATTATATGGAGACTTTCTCTCAAGTGGCCCGAATAAATTCAGTTTGGATCCTTATCTTTGTAGTAGTTAATTGCCAATGATCTGTATCAGACATGAAAGTTCGTGTATGGTGACTTACAGGAGGAGGTCTATATGGATAAACCATCGTGGTATGCTATGGCTGGAAGTGAAAAACTTGTATGTTGATTGAATAAAGCATTATATGGGCTGAAGTAGTCACCTCGAGCTTGGTTTGACAAGTTTAGTTCAGTTCTTATTCAGTATGGGTTTCGACGCACCATATTAGATCATTCAGTATTTTGTCATTCTTTCTCAGCAGGTATTATTGTGTTGATTGTTTATGTTGCTGACATCATTATATCTTGGAGTGATTATGCTAGTAGACTAAAGGCTTACCTTAGTCGTCTATTTTATACTAAAGATTTGGGTCTTCTTCAATATTTTCTTGGAATCGAGTTTGCTCGATCTAAGAAATGTATGTATCTATTGCAGCGCAAGCATGTTTTATACTTGCTCTCAGAGACTGGGATGTTGGAGTGTCGGCTAGTTGAGACTCCTATAGATTATCATGACAAGCTTGATGCTGGTAGGGAGAGTTATTTGAGGATGTTGGACATTATAAATGGCTGGTTGGAAAACTTATATATCTTACTGTTATACGACCAGACATCTCATATACAGTTAGGGTAGTTAGTCAGTTTATGCATGCTCCTCGGTAACCACATTGGGAGGCTATCTCTCACATTCTGATACTTGAAGGGTGCACTGGAAAGGGTTTATTGTACAAACCTTCGCAGTTGCTTATGGTGACAGGATTCAGTAATTATGATGGGCAGGCAGTCGCAGTGATAGGAGATCTACTTCTGGCTATTGTACATTTGTGGATGGCAATCTTGTCACATGGTATAGTAAGAAGCAGAATATTATGGCACATTCTATTACAGAGTACCGTACGATGGCTCATACAGCTTCTGAGATGATTTGGGTGTAGTCTCTACTTCATGAAATAGGAATTATGGTTCATGTTCCTATAGAGATGTATTATGACAATCACTCGACCATTTTCATTGCTAGTAGTTCGGTGTTTCATGAACACACTAAGCATATCGAGGTTAATTGCCATTTTGTTCGTGATTTGTTGCTGAAAAAATATCGTCACTCCTTATGTTCGGTCTGAGAATCAATTAGGTGATATCTTTACCAAACCACTTGCTCGTGGTCTATTTTCTGATTTATGTAACAAGCTGGACATGTATGATCTATATGCTCTAGCTTGTGGGAGGGTGTTAGAGTTTTTGTTTTCATTTTTCTTATGAGGGTATAGTAATTTGGGATGTATTTCATATCAATATAAATAACATGAGATGCAACCTAAGGATTTTAGGCCCTTGCAATCTCTTTTCTCATATTCTCTCTTCTCCTTCTTTTCTCCTTTTGTGTGTGTGTGTGTGTGTGTGCGTGTGTGTGTGTGTGTGTGTGTGGAGGGGGTGCTGTAGTTGGCGTCCAAGGAGGTGGTGTGGTCGGCCACTACGTGGGTTGGGCTAGGGTTTGCTTGGTGGGTTTGTTTGGTGGAAGTTAGTAAGGTTTTATTTGTTAGTTAAGTTGGTTAGCATATGGATAGTTCCATATTAGAAAACCTTTATATATACAAGTCTTTATATATATAAAATCTTTTTTTAAATATGATATTATCTAATATATATATATATATATATATATATATATATATATATATATATATATATATATTTGCATGTATTATATTGCATGTATATATATATATATATATATATATATATATATATATATATATATATATATAATACATGCAAATATATATATATATATATATATATATATATATATATATATATAATACAATAAATATATATATATATATATATATATATATATATATATATATATATATATATATATATATATATATATATATATATATAATACATGCACCTCAATGCATATTTGGGTAGATAAGATTTGGGGTTGGTTAGACATACTTTTATGCAATAGTTTATATATAGAAATCTTTTGAATATATAAATATATTTATTTAGCCATATTTATGAAATATGCCACAACTTAACTTATTTCCGTATATGTGACCTGGATATGGCTATGCCATCCATCATGATTAATACACTAATCACGGTATATGACTATACTAGCCAAGACATGCTTCCTAGTCCATATGCATCCTCAATACCATGATTAAGGCTAATCATATATATTCAAATAGGATTTTAAAATTAATAAATAATCCATAAAACATATTAATTAAAACAAAATATTAATTTAAATTTTTTGGAGGTTTATAGTGGCACTACAACTTGCTCCCTCGAATCTCTTCCTTGAGCTTCTTATTAGCAACTCCACCCCCTCCGCAACTGTCCCATATATATTGAGAAACCTAATTTAGGGCTAGGGAAAATCCAAAAATAGCCTAGTACTAATCATGGTATTGTAGATTTAATCACACAATCTTTATTAGATGTTAATTGGGCCTATATTTGAACCATTAATCGACATAGGGTATACCATCAGATACGTAGAATAGGTTCCAGAATGAACTATCCAAATTTTGGTATACTGCTAGTATTTCACTAGTATAACACCGCTTATATTGTTTTGGCTCAGTTTGAGCATGGGTTCAACCACCGATCCTCCGTCGTCTTCGTCGCAACTCCCGTCGATGCTTATGATACCCATAATTTTCTTTCACACCTTGAATGAGGCTAGAATGTAACCCACGTTTCTCGAAATTTTAAATTTTTATTTATTTTTAATTATTGTATATATTTTATGTTAGAAAAAATATATTATGTTTGAAATTCTATATTGGGTAATCATAATATGTTTGCATGACACCGTGATTTGCTAAATTATTTTAAATTAGATTTTAAAAAATTATTGTTTTTGTCATATTAATTATTAATTAATTTTTTCTTGTTATCAAAAATTATATTTATATTTAATTTTTGGATTATAGTCTTTGACTAATAATAATAAATTTGGTTTGATATGAATAGAAGTATAATTACAAGTTATTTGAAAATATTAAGTAATATTAAAATTATTATTTTCATTATATATATTTTAAAATATTTATGTTTTAAAATATTTGTTTGAATTGATTTATGGAAAGATTTGATCAATATATCTTTTGACGGATTTAAATCTCTAGGAATATTTAATCCATATTCCTAATCCTTTCCTAGCTATGAAACCTCTCACCCTATATAAAGGGAGGCTTCCCTTTGTCGTTCTCCCAAAATTCTATCAACATCACAAACATATCATCGTGTTGTGCACCGTGTCCGTGTCTATTACCACTCCTTCCACTATTCTTTTTACAATTACATTTCTCTTTCGACACCCCGGACACCAACCAAATCCCCAAATACTCTAACCCCAACCCTAATTCCCAAATCACTACAAATTCCCAATTACCTAAAACCCTAACCCTAAATCCTAATCCTGGCCGAACCATCACTGCCCCGACACCGACCTGCCACTACCATATTATTTTCCTGACCTCCGGCTGTGCCCGACCATCCCCACCAGCACCTCCACCATGTCATCGTCACTGTCCCTACAAACGT
Organism: Iris pallida; assembly: GCA_029216955.1. Lineage (NCBI taxonomy): Eukaryota > Viridiplantae > Streptophyta > Magnoliopsida > Asparagales > Iridaceae > Iris > Iris pallida. The sequence continues at coordinate 8,738,147 of JANAVB010024994.1, forward strand.
CGATCAACCTCTCATAGCCCCAACATCGAACCCTGCCCCTCCGCCTCATTATCACGTCCCCGCCATCACCCCAAACCAAAGTCTCAGCCATCCTAACACCAATCCGCAGCAGCACGCCCACAGACCAGACCACCTCATGGCCGGTCAACACACCACCATCACCAGTGCCTCACTATCACCACCCCCACCGATTGCCAAAGTCTGCCGCTTCCTCCCAGAGCCATCTTCGACCTCTCCAGCCCAAACTACCACAAAACCCTCGCCCACCGACGGCTCACTCTCAGCGGTGAGCACAGCCCTTCCAAAACCTCCAGCTAACCGAGCATCGACGGGTCGAAATCCCTGGCCGCACGACCCATCCACCGCTGCTAGCCTCCAGCACGCCGCCGCCACTCGAACCCATCTCCGCCTGATCGCCGCTCCGAGCCCTACCGCGAACTCACGCTTCCAAGAGCCCGGCACCGTCGAACGGCGACGAGCCATCCCTAAGCCGCGTGCCTCTCCATGCGTGTGTCTGATCCCCGGCCTGAAACCCCTTGCCTTGCCGCTCCGTGCTTGTGCCCTCCGGTGGAACCCCGCCGCTCTCCTTCTCTCTCGCTCTCCCCCGGAGCTGAGTGCAGTGACGCAGCGTTTGGGGAGACCTCCGCCCTAATCTCCCGCTATTCCTCTCTATTTCTCTCTTGTTCTCCGCTTTGACTTCCTTTCTTCACTCATGTGTCTCCCCCTTTAAAATTTCTTTCAACTCTCTTTCTCATCTCTTATTCTTTTCTCTCCCTATTTCGTAATGGAGAAAGGACTCCATCCGAGTCTCTCTCCTGTGTTCTAGTTTTGTCTTGTTTTGTGTTTTATGTTATTTTATATTTTTGTAATAGTTTATAATTATAATTATTTTGGTATTAACCATATGAAGTATGGTTTATAATTAATATTTATTCTTATGATTATTTATACAACCATATGATGAGGTATATATATATATACCATATGATGAGGTATATATATATATATATATATATATATATATATATATATATATATATATATTTTGGTATTTTTAATTGCTAGCATTAGCAACTGTACTGTTATTTTACTATAATTATTATTATGTAAAATAACTATATAATATTTTTCCAAAATTGTATTGTAATAAAATATCGTAATAGGTTTTGCCTATATTTATTTTCAAAGTAGGTTTTGGAACCCTAAAAGAACATTGTTACTAATTTTTATGGTATTTTAAATATATGACCCTTGACTTACAAATATTATTGTCGTATTTTCTAAATTATAGTTTGACCTAAAAACATGATTTTCAAGTATCTATCTACAAATTATTTTGATATAGCTTTTAAATATAATATTTTCTTAAAAAAAAATTATGATTTTCTTTGAAAATCAATTCTTGATCATGACTATCCAATTATTCTATAATTCCTTGTTATCGAATTCGAACTTCCCTATATCATCCCTAGCTAATTTGACTATCCCGAACCCAATGACACGGTTCGTCCCATCGATTGAGATTATCTTCCGTACTTTTGGAATCTATGACTATTTTGTGCCAACACAATCATACCGCACGTCGAATGCAACCAACTCAAGGCAAGTTTCACTATGGTATTATATTACCTTTATTTTGTACTGCATTATTTTGATATAGTTTTTAAATATAATATTTTCTAAAAATTATTTATATTTTTTTATTTTTACGATTTTCTTTGAAAATCAATTCTTGATCATGACTATCCAATTATTCTATAATTCCTTGTGATCGAATTCGAACTTCCCTATATCATCCCTAGCTCATTTGACTATCCCGAACCCAATGACACGGTTTGTCCCATCGATTGAGATTATCTTCCGTACTTTTCTAATCTATGACTATTTTGTGCCAACACAATTATACCGCACGTCAAATGCAACCAACTCAAGGCAAGTTTCACTATGGTATTATATTACCTTTATTTTGTACTGCATGTATTTTTGTCGTCTTTTCGCTGTTACATCTTCATATTTCTTGTTGTCACTGTTCTAGATTCATCATGATTATTGTTTGTACACGAGAGTTAGAGTCGCTAGAGTATATGTACATGTTCATGCCTAATTTCTAGTTTATCGTGATTCTCGTTTATCGTGTTGTTAATGTTAATCATAATGGACATGTACTTGTGAGATAGTCGGATGGGAGAATACAACTAGTAGACATGTGGTACCCCAGTGTAGCCCAAAGTTTATTCGGTCAGGGGACCGTCTTACAGTATTTGTTCAGTCAATACACCTCACGTGTTGACTGTTCGATTCCTAACCCAACCACATGTTGAACGTTGGTATTCTAAAACATACAGTACACATGACCTCTTGTTGCTATATTATTCATTCATTTCCTTTCCATCAAGTTGACTGTCATGTTGTCATTATGTTATAGTTAAACTCTTTTTTGTCATGCATATAGTTTGTTTTCTTTATTATTGTTTTCTTCATGCATGTATATTATATTGTGTAGTGTGGTGTTATGGTGAACTTGTTCCAATCCTGACTGGATATATTTTTTAGTTGATGATGACTTGCTCTATTACTTTAGATTTCTTCGGGTAGAGCTAGACATATCTTGGATAATTGTATTATAATTTGGATAATTGTTGTGAATGAGCAATAGATGTGATTTTGATTGATATAGAGACCTAGACAGCGTACTACCGTCGATGCTGCGGCGTAGGCTGGACTTGCGCACGCATTCGCATCCGAAAAGCGGGTGCGGGTCGTGACATGGAACCCCAACAAACTCTTTATCTAGTTTAATGAGTGGTGTTGACCATATCGCTCCTCAACTGGACTCCATGCATGTCACCCCACGACAGAGTTCTTGCTCCCCTTCGACATTGGCCTCGAATCCCTCTGACTACTACTCATCTTCCTTCTTTTTCAGGGAAGTTGGCCCTAAGGTCGGTTTTATATTTCTTTAGGGATACGGGAGGGTACTGGTGCCCAACTGGCATGTTTTGTCATGACCCTATTCCGTAGAATCGATAGTCATCCCCGAACATGATGTCGTATGAGCCTAGGTTGTACTCACACAACTTGGACTATTCCTATGCAGCCCTTTGAGAATGTTGAAGCTTCCAACTTGGACTCTTCCTACTACGCACCTTTGGTGCTAAGTCGAAGAAGTCTAGGACAGTGCGGGCTCAACAAGCCTAGTCAACTGTCCAATCTGTTGACCGTCGGTGGGTACCGTTAACTGTTACACGGGCCCCTGATGGAAAGCTGTACAGAACCTCCCGTGTCCAGCCCTCTGCGTCAAACGGACAGGGTAGGTCCCAAGAGTCTTCCTACAACGATCAAGAACAAGTGCTTTTATTTGGCTCAGATCAGGGAACAAATATGATACCTACGCACTCGTGCGCTCAGGATACCCGGGCCCATAAAACGGATGCAAAGGTAGATCAATCTGCCCTCAACTTGCGAGAAGTACTCATCCACAAACGCAAGAAGAGGGAGGCAACCTTGGCATGCGGTGAGCCCTCTCTAGGACATCACTGTACCCAAGTTGTCATCAACTGCTACAACAAGTCGGCAGCACCTAAAGACCGGCAGTCCGTCTTCCAACGACTGCACCAGCCAGCACCTGCCCGACGATAACTCGAGAAATAAGTACAAATTTCAGGAGATGAGGAATTTTCTTTCGCCTCCTGTAATTCAACTCGGAATGTTCCGGCTGGCAAGGAAGAAAAGAAGACAGGCTCCTCCAACTCGGCAACCTCAGCCAACACGGCAATAAAACTCTCATCTGGAGGATTACCGTCGATGATCACAGGGGGTGTCTACATAGGCACCCGTTCAAGAAAGAAGCTTCTAACACCCAGGGTTCATCCTCCATGTCCCTTGGGGTGACGATCCACTAGAATTATGCAACAGACTTGGACATCCCTGAGGGTGACCGCTTTCGCCAAGACGATGCAGCTTCCTGCGCAGGGGGTAGCACCCCTTCCGAGTCCGAGAAAGAGGACATTCCGACGTTCCCTGACGATTTCTCTGTACGAGGGTACGACACGAAAAGCACATCCTCTACGGTCCCATCTATCTCTCTCCACGTACGGACAGTATTTATGGCAGGAGATGATCACGAAAGGCCTAGTGATCGACAACGTCTAGAAGCACTTGAAGCCATGATCCTAACCTTGGTCAAGTCAGTAGACGAGATCAAGGCTGCCTTGTCGACTCAACCAGCAAAAACACCTGGACAAACAAGTTTGGGCCCCGCAGTCAATGTAGACTCGAACACGACTGCTCCTCCTCTGAGCGACAATCCTCCTAGAATATCTGCTCCCTCAGCTGCAAACGAGGCCAGGAAGGCAAGAAGAGAAGTTCAGAAGCTTCGAGCAATGTTTAACGCCCGAGACTCCTCTCGAGACCTCAGAATACGGCAGCCATACCCCATTGCATGGAGAGACGTTCCTTTTCCTTCGTGGTTCAAACCGTTTCATATCGATTCATATGACGGGAAGACCTCTGCTAGCCGATACAAAACTTATTTTGAGGTCACAACCGACCACTTGCCGTATAATGACGCCATCCTCACACGACTATTTATCGAAGCATTGGAGGGAATCGCGTTCGACTGGTACCGCAACCTCCCAGACAACTGCATCCATTCCTTTAACGGCTTCAAACACATGTTGCTGGAAAGGTTCTACAAAGTTGGGCATGATGTGACAATGTCGTCTCTATGGATGTCGTTCAGGAAGAAAGGGAGCTAACGAGAAACTACATCGAGCGGTTTCGCCAAACCGTAATAAGATTACCCCAAGGCAATCCTGAAAGCTCCTTGATTGAAATCTTCCAAAAGAAGTTGCTCCCTGCAATCAGCCTCTGGATAGGCGAAGATCAATTCAGGGATTGGACGACTTTCATCATAAGCGCCCGCAAACGCGAAGGCAAAGTTAAAGAAGGCATGCCAGCTGGGATTACACACCCTAGATAGAGAGGACAAGGGCAAACGTCCTGGTAACACCTCCAATAACAACAACAGTGGCGGCACCACCAATAACCCGGACACCAAAGGCAAACAGGCCATGGTCGCTAGTACAACCAAAAAGCCTGAACAAAAGTAAACAAAAGTTCCGAAGCCCAAGGAGATGACATACTCTTTTGAAGATAGCCATGTCAAGCCTATCTTCGACATGCTCCTGAAGGCGGGTAGGATCTGACTCCGTGATGTAGAGCGCGAGCCTCGACCAGCAGAGATCAAGGATCCGAAGTATTGTCACTTCCACCGCTCATCAACTCCAATACTTTGTCGCTAGATTTCGAAGAGGTTACCGTGGCTGTAAACATGGTATCCGTTCAGTTCGGCGACTTTCTCCCAAAAAAACTTAAGACGGGGTAGTACCTATTTCCCGGGCAACGATGGAGGTTACTAACCTTCCACCTGTTCGGGACCAGACGACTGGATTGGTGCCTCTCACCACGTCACGAGGAGAGGTCATGTGGGTCCACCCGGACTTAGTGCCCGAAGTTACCCAAGCGGTGCCATCCTCAACTAGCAAAAGGAAGGGTGGGAATTCCAGATTCTGCCATATAATCTCGGCCGAAGCTGAGGAGGCGACGGCCATTGTTACCCAGCCATGCGCACAATTCTAGCCCACTCTGGATAATTCAGTCGAGGACCCTCAGCCGATAACGCTGCCTGCTACTGATGTTCTGGGACCATCTCAGCCTCCACCAGCAAACAAATCCAAGCCAAAGGAAACCCGCTTCGACAGGCCGCTCCGTAAGGATGCATCTCAGGGGCTGGAGAGACCTTACAACTTTGACATACTAGCACAACTGGCTAATACGCCAGCAAATTTGTTGTTATACGAGCTCCTAAGGCTCTCCAAGGATATTCGTATCATATTGAGCGAAGCACTCCAGAATGCTGATGCCTACTTAGCTCAGGTCAAGACTACAGGGGAAGACTCGTCAGCAGATCTCCAGGACAGCAAGTGCACAGATGCAATACCCAATATCATATTTATCCTACAGGACATGTTAATCAAAACCAACTTGTATGATCGCATATTGTACTACACTGGATACATCGGCGATATCAAGGTGGATCGGATGCACATCGATCATGGCTCGTCAATAAGTATCATCCTGAAAAGATTACTTCAACTCCTGGGCATCCTTATGCACCGGCTAGCGTCGACCAACACTGCCATCAGCAGTTTTAACTCGGGAAGAAGCTATCCCCTGGGAAAGATTCGCTTAAAATGTCAGATCGGCAAGCTGAAGACGGAGGTTACCTGCTACGTCATAGACGCAGATACGTCCTACAATATCCTCTTGGGGCATCCATGGATACATAACTATATGATCGTGTCGTCCACACTCCACCAGTGCTTCAAGTATGTCAGTAAGCACGACTTCGTAAAGACAGAATTCGCCGACATCGATCCCTTCAAAGGGGTTGAGTCTTAATATTCATCTGAGGCTTGTCTATATGATAAATCTAAATAGCACACAGTTGATGTGGGGACAAAAAATGAACTGGAGGCCACAATAGGGTCAGGGGAACCTTTAAAACTCTGTCTCCAGGTCCGCAAACCAGGCAAAGTCGTACCACTTATCGTAACTTTGCATAAAGAAGTGCTCGGTTCCCCCGCCCCAACCGTACAATTGGAACCGATGGTCATCTAACTCCCGAGGTCTAGCCAGGAGTCAAAACCTATCGTAGAGTCGATGGTGATCAAATTGTTGAAATCCAATCAAAGGCGAACGAAAGATATAAGGTCCTCTGTGGAGCCGAAGGTAATCCGATTGTCGAAATCCAATCAATGGCGAAAGAAAGATGCAAGGTCCTCTGTCGAGCCGATGGTTATCCGCCTCCTCAAGATGAGTCGACATCAAAGTGTTGATCCGAGACACTCAGACAAGTCGATGCCACGAGCAGAACCCTTGGTGGTCAAGCTACCCAGGACGTCGCCCCAGCCTCTGGTCACGCAGGAGGTAGCTGAAGAGGAGGCTGAACTGGCAAAATATCTGGTTGCACATGTTGATAGTCCTTCTGTCGATGATATAATTCTTCTAGACAAGATACCTTATTTCATCATTAAAAAGTTGCCTTTGAACTATCCTGAGCGCAATAAGCTTAATCTGATGTATGCTATGGAGCACGGTCTGGACATTAACATGCACACACAGGTGACAACCATCTATACCGCAAACCGACTTACTCCCATTAGAGGTGCCTACCTTCTAGGCCCATGAAGAAGAAAAGGCGATCACACAATCATCTTCGGCCGAAAATAAGGTCCTCAACCTTTCATGACAGAAGAATTCGATTTCGAACCCGACACTGGAAGATTGTCGCTCTACCTGTATAGTCCCCAAGCCAAGTACTTTATGCAAAAGTCGGGGTACGATCACCTCTGTAGTTGCCAGTCCCAGCTGGGAAACCTCGGGATTATTACAGCAAGTCCAGACACAGTCTAGGCTATGTTACACCGGCAACAACGCCCGAGACCTCCTATGAGGAATGTGAGTGGCATTCTCACTCATCCGAATCACCCACTTACGATTCTGATGATAGCATTGAAGATATATTCAAGCAGGCATTGTCTATCAACATGGCATCTACTGACATTCAGGAAGAAGACGAAGATCTACCCGAATTCCTTGAATTGGAGCCATGGGTCCAACAGCTGGATGCATAATGGAAGAAGCGCTTTGAACAACGAGACCCTCCCACTGAGGATGAGGTCATGCAAGTTGACCTCGGCAACGAATCCTTCTCAAAACTAATCTTCATCAGTAAAATCCTGACGGACGACGAGCAGGAGTCGTTGTTGCAACTTGTCAGAGAATATATCGATATCTTCGCTTGGAGTTATGAAGACATGCCAAGGCTAAATCTCGAGATCGTACTTTATAAGCTCAACATTCACCCAGACGCAAAACCAGTTAAACAACAGCAATGGCGGTTCCTTCCACACATCATGAATTCTATCGAAACTGAAGTAAACAAGCTCATAGCTAGCAGCTTCATTCGTGAGGAACAACACCCAGACTTGGTAGCTAATATAGTACCCGTCATCAAGAAGAATGGAAAGATTCGAATTTGCATCGACTTCCGTAACCTGAATACGGCATATCCTAAGGATGAATTCCCTCTTCCTATCACAAACATAATGATCGATAATAGGTGTGGCTTCGAGCCATGTCCTCTATGGATGGCTTTTCGGGATATAATCAAATCAAAATATTTTCTGATGATGGAAAGCATACGTCATTTCGAACACCGATCGGCGTATATTGTTACACAGTCATGCCCTTCGACCTAAAGAATGCCGGTGCTATATATCAACGAACTATGAGTGTCATCTTCAGAGACCACTTGCGCAAGGCAGTGGAGTGTTACGTTGACGATATCGTCGTCAAAAGTCGCTCCAAGGATGACCACTTACACGATTTGAGGACAGTGTTCAACCTCATGCGAGCGCACAATCTGAAGATGAATCCCACCAAATCCTTCATGGGTGTGTACAGTAGGAAATTCTTGGGCTTCGTCATCACCTTCCGGGGTATTCACATAGACCCCGATAAAACAAAAGCAATCCTAGAGATGAGTCCACCGAGGAACCTCTGCGAACTCCGAGGCCTTCAGGGAAGATTAGCCTACATCAGGAGGTTCATAACTAACCTCTTAGGATGATGTCAACCATTCACACAACTCATGAAGAAAGGCATCTCTTTCCTATGGAATGAAGAATGCCAATGCACATTTGATGACATTAAGGAATACTTGTCGAATCTGCCAGTTCTAGTAGCCTCGATCGCTGAAAGCCATTCCTGCTCTATGTGCGGGCAATGGAACACTCCTTCGGCACTTTACTGGTGCATAATAATGATGCAGGGCATGAACAAGCCATCTATTACCTCAGCCAAATGATGGTGGGGGTGGAGTATAGGTACACCGCCCGTGGAGAAGGAATGCCTTGTTTTGGTGTTCGCCATTCAGAAAATACGACACTATGTGACAGGACAGACCATCCATGTTGTCTCACGAGTCAACCCCCTCAGGGTTCTCTTGACCAAGCCAGGCACACTCAGTTCTCGTCTAGCCACCTGGACGATATTGTTGTCCCCCTACGACATGGTTTTCGTTCCACAAAAGACTGTCAAAGGTCAAGCCTTGGCCGACTTCTTAGCAGCCCATCCAGACTCAGAAATAGCCAGAATCTATAAAAAAAATCCCAGACGAAGTCGTCAACTCAAACATGACTTCACATGATATCGTTTGGCGAATGTTCTTCAACGGTGCTTCAAGAACGGGGCCCCAAGGTAATATCGTTGCTGGAGTCAGAATAGTATTAATTTCTCCTTCTGGATTGGTAGTCAATCGGGCGTACACTCTCACAGAGCCCAGTTCAAATAATATAGCCGAATATAATGCTCTGTCATCGGGCTCCGACTCGCAAAAGAAGTGGGGGTCGAATACCTAGAAGCATATGGCGACTCACAGTTGATTGTTAATCAAATCCGAGGCTCATACGAGGTCCACAACGAGGACCTGATTCCTTATTATCAGACAACGATTACCATTATTTCAACCTTGGAGGGGTTCTTTATAAAGCATGTTTCTAGGCTCCAAAATATTGAAGTCGGCGTCCTAGCAGGCCTCGCCGCTTCCTTGGCAGTTCTAAATCATGCTCATCATCTAGTCGATGTGATAGGCCATGAGCTGGTTTGTCCCAAAAATAACGTTCAACTAGGTATGAGTTACTCCGCCCAGATAATCAATGATATACAAGAATGGAGACTCCCGTTCATCAACTTTACAGTCTATGAAATTCTGCCAGAGAATGTGAAAGAAGCAACTTCAATCAGAAGGCGTTCTTTCATATTCTTTTATGATACGAAAACAAAAATGTTATATCGATGATCCTACGACGGACTACTGCTATGCTGCCTATCAAATATAGAAGCCAAAGAAGCCCTATGCAAGGCTCACGATGGCGTTTGCAGAACTCACCAACCTGGCCCGAAGTTGCAAGACCGTCTCCGTCGGATGGGCTATTACTGGCCTACGATGGTAGTAGATGCAGTCGATTATGAAAAGAATTATAGGGCTTGTCAGATCCACGCAGACTTCATACATCAGCTATCCGAATTCTTGCACCCAACAGTGGCCTCTTTGCCATTTGAAGCATAGGAAATGGACATCATTGGACCAATCACCCCGCCGTCATCTAAGGGACACCGGTTTATACTTGCAATCACCGATTACTTCTCCAATTGGACGGAAGCTGTTCCGCTTGCAGAGGTAAAGATATCAAACGTGATTAGTTTCGTAAAACGTCATGTCATCTACCATTTTAGACATATTTTAGATTTATTTACATAAATTAATGTACAGCCATATTAATTTAAATCTAACTTAAACCAACTCCATAACAAATTTCCTATTTTGGAATTCGATTTAAATCCTAGGAGATAGAACTTGGTGTATCTTTTAAAATAGGTAACCAAATCCTACCAAACAAATTTCTATCAAATTCCAACCCTTAAAACATTAAGTCTTTATATTTAAATCAGTTTGGCAGGCCCCCCATATCTTTCTCCCCATAAACCGAGTGCACAAGTTTTCTTTCCCATATTTTCGTACATATTTTTCTACCGAACAAAAACTCATCATCCCAACCTCTTCTAACCCTTCTACCACCTTCATCTTGACCATAGGACACCCCCTAATACCTCCGTCACCTTTTTGAGGAGCCTCAGCCCTTAATTTGGTCTATACGAGGCGCGAAAGGCACCCGAAGTCGAGGAACCTGTACTGAATTCATCACAGCAGGTATATTATTTTGTAAATAAGATTTTGTGTACTTTCCGACCTCATCTTTCCATGAGCCAAAACTAATGGAAAGATCTTTATGTCTATCTTCATGTTCAATTGGTCATCCATACAGTTCCAAACGGTTTGGCCGGGGAGTCCGTTTTACAGAAAGGTGTCCAGATCATACCAGCTCTATTGTAAGCCAATTTTCATCGACTTTTGGACCACTTCGACCTTCCATATATTTTTTCTAAGAAACTAGACTTCCTAACATTTCCAACGCATATACTTTTGCAGTATTTTGTTTTCATTTACTACTTATTAAAAATCCGAACCATAATACCAAAATTTATGAGTTCAATGTGTTTGATTGATTCGAAACTTTATATGCCATAACCAAATTAATTGTTATGCATGAGTTGATGATAAAAATATATTTTTTACCTATTTTTGGTATTTTTTAGAATTATTGTTATTTAATAACTATTTTTTCGAGACTTAAATTATAGACCAAGCCTAGGAATATTGTTGTATAATCAATATAGGGTTTGGATACTTGTTTTTCTACCAATAAAATGTGATAAATAATATTATGGAATATTTTTAGATATTTTTCCAGAACTAAAAGTAATATTTTATGTTATTAATATATTATTTTCATGGGTAAATTTAATGACATATATATTATATTGTGTAGAATAGTTAATATGACTAGTTTTGGTAAATTTATATTATTATGGTCTATATAAGGTAAGTCTATATAAGGTGAGTTGTAGTGAGTTATTAATAATAGAATATTTATTATAGGTGGACGTGACGGAAGTAGCGAGGGCTTTGGAGTTGGTCAGACATACGCGAAGTCGGAGGTTACAGGCAAGTGTACCGCTATAGATTTTTTTTCTTTTCTTCCTTATTGTCGTTTTTACTTTTGTTTATCATGACGTAGGATTGGTCAATACTTTAGTTTCCGTATCACATGCGGGTGTCGATGTAATTTTATCGACATCGAGTATCGACACTAGGCATCGTGTTTCATTAAATCATATTCATTGACACGATAGACCACATGACACTGACACGAATTATGATACGGAGTCACACATGAGTATTCGTGGTTTGGACTTCGTGATAGGATACTAGATTGTTACTTGCACTTGTGATACTTGCTAGGCTGGACTTGACTTGACTTAACTTGCTAAACTTTAGACATAGGTTGGGAAGAATGTGACTATAATATCAGACTCTTTTCAAATTGGCCAGTTTTATTCTAGTATGTCATTGTCTCTGTAGCAGATCTTTAAAATTTGTTTTCTAGTTTGCCCTTGGTTCCATGACACATTACTTGGGGCAATATCCTGCTGAGGTGCTTGTGAGCTTCAGTGGAAAGTCTGATATTCCAGTACATGTTCTCACATGTACAGCACGTAGACCGGATACATCAGATTGTCTTATATCATATTTTCCATATTTGTACATTGGCATGTATATTATGTACCCTGCTATGTCCCGATGACCTGGTGATCTCTCTAGGTATTCGACTGAACGGAGTTGGTTGCTGATCATGATGGTTGATATTTACTGTTTCAGGTATCTCTTGTGGTTACATATTCATCTCTATTTATTTACATCTTGCTTGTTAGCCTATTATTTATAAACTCAAGTTATTCTTTGGAGTCTATTCGGATAAAATGTAGCATGGGGTGCACACTATGTTATATCTTGTTCATTCTTTTTTTTATTACCATGGATTAGACTTGGTAATATTATTTATTAGTATCGTTACTATACAGCTTATATGTATTCAAGCTGGGCTAGAGTCCACTTGATACGTAGCTGGCATGTATACGCGGTCCTATATATTTTGGGACTGGGGCGTTACAAAATCCTACGCTCTCTTTTGTTCAAGAAATTAAGTAAAACATGCAGTACAATTTGTGATCTTTCTAGCCATCCTAGTCAGTTTCATGTAAGCAGTTGATAAGGCATAAATAATATAAACTATGATAGAACTTACCCACGGCAGAGCGTGTCATTGCAGTATAAAACTTATCATGTTCTTTCCTGTTCAATCATTCAATCAGTCAACATTATCAAAAATAGTGTATACATGTGAAGGTCACTGGCATAATAAGCCATCCTGGATATAGTGTGATTAGAAGGGGTCTATTCAACGCAAGTAGCTAGCTCCACCACGATCCCCGAATTACCCGTTCTTTAATCCAGCATTAACTATATCGTGTTTCCCCCTGGGCCGAATTAGTCTTGTGTCTCGGGATACCGTTTGAAAAAACATCGCCCTTGTGCACAAGTTGTCCCTGAACATGCTATATTGAACTATTTATTCAAGCATGGTCTACGAAATAATAAAAAACTTAGCCAATTTCAGTATGTTCCGCCTTATCATTGCAACGTTCATTCATTTGATTCAATATTTGCTTAGCACATTTCTATAATAAGCATAACATAAGTAAGTGTGTATAGAAGTTTCATGATATAGCCATTCTATAACAATTCTATATAAGTAAACAAGTAACAGTTCTATGGAAACAAACACGCAATATTGTGTCTACGTCTTTATATCTAGCATTCACGTTATCGGTGTCATTGATTGATTGGAGAATAAAAGGGTCAAGAAGAGAAGGGTCAAGCCACTCATTGTTGATTGAATGAGACGAGAGAAAAATTCTTCTACTCTAGGTGTTGCCTATGCGATTACTTGCAATAGCATAAGCAAAGGATCAATACTCTATCCTTTCGCTCAAGCTTAGATATGAAGTGCAAAGTTCAAAGAACGCAAACAATAAAATCCGTTGAAAATATTCTTGAAAACGCATTCAAAAAACTCAACGCAAAAGAGAAAAGTGTGGCATAAAAAATAGAGTAACGGGAGCTCTCTCCCGACTCAGCCACAGAGTCCTTTCTCGAGGCGCAACCCGTTGAATATGGGACTTGATTCCAAAGAAACCGTCCCATAACGAGGAAAGGGTCTTAATTCAATCTGTCTCGATAAATCGATAGCGATAGTATTTCTTAACCGCGCTCCCAATGAATGACGCTCGATATTTGAACATGGCACTATATATATATGGGGCCCATTCACCCATAAAGCTGTTATCGTTGACATATGGGGCTACCCCTGTGGTGCACAGTTAGGGGGTAGGAACCCAGGTGTAGTTTTTAATTTTCTTTTTAACCATTTTCTTTATTTGAAAACCTATTTAATGGCACTACCAGAATAAGTCATTTTAGCGACGCCTAAAGACGTCGCTAAAATGCATAAAGACATAACCAGTTTAGCGACGTATTTAGCGACGTCTTCCTCTTGTCGCAAAAACCTTAGTCGGTGTTTGGGAAGACGTCATTGATCGTCGCCAACACCGACGTTTACCGACGCAAGGATACGTCGGTAATATACCGACGTTTACCATCGTTTCGTCGATAAAATAGCGACGTTTATGATGTCGCTATACGTCGGTATTCCTAGGAAAAATTATCGACATTTTTGATGTCGCTATGCGTCGGTATATAGTACCGACGTTTTGTGATGTCGCTATACGTCGGTATATCCTGGGAAAATAAGGTAAAATCCTGGGATATTTACCGACGTATAGCGACGTTTACCGACGCATACCGACGTATAGCGACGTCGCTATACATCGGTAGCCTGGCAATATGTGCCAATTTAGCGACGTCTACCGAAGCAATGTGCCGTCGGAAAGCGTCGGTAAACGTCGGTAGACGTCGCTAAATTTGAAGAAAAAAAAAATTATAGTATGTAGTTTTCTCCACAGAATCATTTTCTTCCTGTAGTTTAATCTGAAACACAATACACAGGCACATTTTATCCCTGGGTTCGTCGATCCCTTCGGTGGAACAACAACACCGGTAAATTAACATCCAAATGAAACGAATAACAACATAAAATAACCAAAGTCCACACAACATATATAAACCAATATCCAAATTGCCATGGGTCTACATAATCAATTACCAATGTATCTATGTAACCAACAAACAAGTGTCACAAACAAATAAGTGTCACAAACAAAAACAAAGAAAAATAAGTACTCAAACACTCAATACAAACAGTCCTAACTCGGACTACTGGGAATCTGGAGCAGGAGGGGGCACGCCGCGACGAAGGGCTAAGAAAAGCTCATAGTCCTCCTGTGAAATCGACACCGATGAAGGAGGTAGTGACGTCGGTGGAGTCGATGTCGATGAAGAAGGCAGTAGCGTCGGCGGAGTCGACGACGATGAAGGCGCACCCGAAGGACGATAACGCTCCAACGCTGCAAGTCGCTGGTGGTATGAATCCATGGTAGATAACATTCTATCACTGCTATCAGCCACCGAATCCTGTACCAATCTCAGCCTCTCATCCATGGTCATCTGTGATGCCTACAGATCCAATACGCTGCGCTCCGTCGACGCTCGAAGATCGGTGACGCTCTGCTCTGTCCGCTCAGTCACATGTCGGAGCTCCATAATGCTGCGGTCGAGCGCATCCAATCGTGCTATAAGTGCAGGCTTATCCGACTGGTGCTGAGACTGGTCCTGAATCCGTCGTAGCAGCTCGTTCCGGAGAGAATCCATCATCTGGTGGACTCGGGCAGACTCCTGGGACGGCTGTGGACTATGCACACTAGCGGGGGATGCCCTAGAGGACTGGCTCACAACTAGGACGCCATAGGATCCCGTACTATAGTACGTACCCCTACGGAGGCCACCAGTAGCGGTCATCCACAGCTCGTCCGCCGACGAAGCTTGAGTGGGCTGCGAGGAAGTACCGGCCTCTCCCGCGGTAGGTGTACTAGCAGTCGCCCGGTCCCGAAGCCTCTGATACTCAGCCTAGAAAGTATGGATAGTACTCTATGATTTCTAATTTTTAATTAATTACTTATTATTACTAACTACATGAATATTTATTTGCATACATATTTACTAAGTTATATTAAAATTAACACGAAATATTATAATTAACAAATAGTATTATAATACTTACATAGGCAAGCTGGGCCCTCTCGTCAATAAGGCCTTCGCCCTTCCGATGGGTGGCCAGGAAGACAGTCACCATGTCGGCGTTACCCACCTTCCTTACATGTAATTAAATATATTATCGTAGTAATAATTTATCAAATTTGTATTAAAATAATATTTCTGAAAGAAAAATACATACCAGACGACGGAAATGTTCCGTCATCGAAATCGACCCACCGCACCACTTCGAGGACTGCTGCCTAGTCGCCTTGGCCTTCTCGGACTTTTTTTGTACCTTGGCTCGTTGAATCGAGCCTTCATCGCATCCCACTGATCAGGGGTGATCCAACCTTGGATCGGCTTTCCGGCATGATCACGAGCCTTCTGATCATTGATAACGTCGCGGATCAGCTTAGCAGCGACAGCAGAAAATATCCTCTCGATCAGCTCGGCCTGGTGCGGTGGATAGAAAAATATATCCTAGAAGAGTACGCAAACCAAATATTTTTCAGTAATATATAATATGCATAAATCTAATAATTCATGTTAAAAGTAAATCTATTTTAACCTTTGTCACGCCCCAGAACCAGAATACTGGAGAGCGGGGGCAGACATAGCCAGCTACGTATATGAAATGGATTCCATCTCACTATACGGTCACGGCTGTCTAGATACATGAGGGTTTACTACAAGCCAACAGTTTCCTATGGTCATGAACAAGCCTAGTGTCTCAATCACAAGCAAGTAAGTAAATGTTACAAGATGTATGATCATTAAATATACAATGATAAGGCGTCCCAAATATTACATATCCAGCTGATCATGAAGCTAGTCGTTACAAAATGTTAGGACTAGCAAGAGTTTAGTCATACATGATCAACCCTAGGATCTGTTAATCATGTTACAGCCCGTCGGCAGATAGTAAATAAAGTACAATCGAGCTAAACAGGTGCTCGTCGGCTAAACGCCTCAAAAGAATATTTTTACAATAGAGCGGGAGGGCCAAAAATAACCCACTCGTTGCCAGGGTTCCGTCTAGTGGCCACCATCTGGCTGGAAGGTCGGTAGATCCTCTGGAGCTGCTCCGAAATTTGGCCACACAAAACCAGCTGGGTCAGACCCCAGAAAGAGCAAGTACCACAAAGGAAGCTTCACTTAAGAACTAAAACCAACAATCAGCACAGGAATATAAATATAAATAAAATAGGGACTGGAATAAAAGGAAACATATCAGGATGATATACGACGAGATAACCATGGAACTATTCAGATAACCAGGTTACAACCCGTGCACCAAACAAGGACCGGGGTTGTAACCCTTCGTCTGAACGGAGCTTGGTTTCTCACCATTTATCGGTAAAATAAATACAAGTATTCTGGTCATGTAACAGTCTGGAACAAGATCAGGGCAAGACTAGACTTGTTAGACTCCATCCAATCATTTCACGGCCAAGCAAGACCTACGGCTTGATACTTTAACTAACTAGGGTTATCAAAGTCCTAGTTACTAACAAGATGCAGTGAGATTATTCCACAGCCACAAGCCCTGCAGACCATCCAGGTTCCCCGGGTTAAAAGATTAGAGTTGAATTCAGGGGGTACATCGTCCAGGAAACGAATGTACCCTTAGGTAGCTTGAAGGGTGCAACACATGACAGTGTGCTGGAAATGTGCCCTACTCGACGGCAGGCTACAGATCCCAAGGCGTGCCCAGGTAACGGGATTGCCTGTAGCTGGGAAATCTCTTCATGACTAATGTGTTAATCTAGTTATTAACCTTAGTCCATTTCAATAGGTACTCCTGACCGTGGTACTCAGGAGCTCCCTCCCTAGACATGATGCAAGACAGGACTGGTTTATTTATACAGGCACAATCACCCACGGTGTCCAGGTTAATTATACAAGTCATGTCAGGTCAGGTAGCCGTCGTAACAGCTTATCAAGATATAACATGTCAGGTCATCATATCAAGTATACTTGTCAGGAGTGCGCCACGACGGGCCACTATCAGGTCATGTCAGGTCATTATGTCAGGAGTGCACCACTACGGGTCACTATCGTGTCATGCTCAGGTATCATTTCCAAACATATTAAGTAAATTCATGATTATCAAGTTCAGGTCAAAAGGCGTAAGGATATAAAATGGATGTAAAATATCTAATAAAATATCAATATACAGGGCTATAGAAGATCCAGGATAAGGAAAATAAAACAAACTGACAAGCTAATAAAAGATCAAGTCTGCCAAAGGCCATACGCTCAGTAAGCATACGCTCAAAGCCAGCGTATGGGGATCACAAAGCTCTCGGGTTGAACCAGGGTGACAAGATAGGCAAGCGTATGCTCAAGCCAGCGTACGCTCAAAGCCAGCGTACGCCTTGCTCGCTTAAGCTAGCGTACCAAGGCACGCGTACGCTCAAGCTGGCGTACCAAAGGGTCCATACACTTCCAATGGGAAGCGTACGCAAGGGTCAGCGTACACAAGGGCACGCTCGAGCTACAGGTCAAAGTACGCTCAAGCTAGCGTACACTCGCCAAAGAGCAGCGTACACGAGTCAGCGTACGCTCGCTAAAGAGCAGCATACACGAGTCAGCGTACGCTCGCTAAAGAGCAGCATACACAAGTCAGCGTACGCTCGCTAAAGAGCGGCGTACGAAGGCTAGCGTACGCTCACTAAAGAGCAGCGTACGAAAAGCAGTGTACGCTCGCTAAAGAGCAGCGTACACAAGTCAGCGGCGTAAGCTAAAAAGCTAGCACACTGCTCACTGTCTTCTCCAAAGGGCAAGAACAGCAAGAACTCCAAGAACTCCATAGATGGAACCCAAAACTCCAAATGCTCATAACTTGGTCAAAATAAGTCCGAATCCAACTTTCCAAAGGTCAAAATTGGGTAGAATAAAATTATCTACAACATGGAACCATAAAAACTTGAAAACAAGGGAGTTTGATAGATCAAAACCACAAAAATTCGAAAATACTAAATTGTAGATCTACAAGAATCAAAGCCTCAAAATGGAAAATGACAAGTTCTAATGTGTCTTAGAATCATGAGAAGAAGCTAATGGAACCATAAAAATGAGTTCTCTTGTGGAAGCAAGTTGCACTTGCCTAAGGGTTGGGGAGTTGTGGGGAGGAAGGAAGAAGAAGAAGAAGAAGAAGAAGAAGAAAAAATAAATGAGAGTTATGGAGGAGAGAGAAGGTTGGTGGAGAAATAAATATCATGGGTTGGTGGTAGGTAGGGGGTTCACCTTGGTCCATGATGGACCAAGCAACCAGCCGGCCAAACCAAACCAACCCAAACCAAGAGTTAAACCAAGCCAAGAAAACTAAACAAGGAACAATACAAGAAAATATGTACACGTATTTCCAAAATACGTAATACGAACAACAGGCATTACAACTCTATCCACCTTAAAAGAATTCCGTCCTCGAAATTTAATTAAGAGGCTAGAGGGACAAGAACAAGCTACACTATTCACAGGCAAGCTATACTAGGTAATCAATCAATCATGCAAGCAAGGAATTGATGGCATGAGGCATAAGAAGGACATTATACCTCACGAGTCAAACAAGTCAGGATATCGTGATCGGATATCATCCTCACGCTCCCACGTTGACTCACCCAAAGAGTGATGACCCCAAGCAACTCGGACTAACTTGATAGTCTTGTTCTTGAGGATCTTCTCTCTCCGGTCCAATATAGACACGGGCCTCTCCTCATACGAAAGGTTGGTACCAACAACCAATTCCGAATGATCTAGGATGTGGCTCGGGTCCGGGATATACCGTCGTAATTGGGATACATGGAACACGTCATGCACCTCGCTTAGCGACGGCGGAAGAGCGAGACGATATGACACATCTCCTACTCGCTCTAGAATGTCAAACGGTCCTATATACCTAGGACTAAGCTTGCCCCGTACGCCGAAACGAATGACGCCACGGTTAGGCAAAATCCTCAGGAATACATGATCGCCGACCGAGAACTCGAGAGGATGCCGATGAGAATCGGCCCAATGGCGCTGGCGATCTTGGGCAACTCGAAGGTGATCTCTGACTCGCCTGACCACTTCAACGGTCTGAGCAATCATTTCTGGACCAAGCATCTGCCTCTCTCCAACATCATCCCAGGCTAGCGGGGATCTGCACTTCCTGCCATACAGTGCCTCGAACGGTGCCATCTGGATACTGGCCTGGAAACTGTTATTGTACGAGAATTCCACCATGTGTAAATGATCTTCCTATGAACCACCGAAGTCAAGTGTGCAAGACCGCAACATGTCTTCAAGAGTCTGGATCGTGCGCTCCGACTGTCCATCTGTCTGCGGATGATATGCTGAACTGAACTGGAGATGAGTCCCTAAACTCTCTTGCAAGCTATGCCAAAAGTACGACGTAAATCTTGAATCTCGGTCCGAGGTGATACTGACTGGCACACCGTGCAATCTGACAATCTACCTGAGGTACATCTCTGCTAACTGAGCCGTCGACTGTCCAACTCTGAATGGAAGAAAGTGAGCCACCTTCGTGAGCCTGTCAACTATAACCCAGATAGTATCTCTACTAGCTGGGGATCTAGGTAGTCCAGTCACAAAATCCATGGTCACATGCTCCCACTTCCATTCTGGAATCGGTAAGGGCTGAAGAAGTCCAGCCGGTCTCTGATGTTCGGCTTTAACTTGTTGGCAAACCAAACACCGAGAGACAAACCGGGCTATCTCCTGCTTCATGCCATTCCACCAGAAGTGCTGACGGATATCACGGTACATCTTCGTACTGCCAGGATGGATGGAATACTGCAAACTGTGCGCTTCTGACATGATCTCCTGTCGGATATCTCTACTGGGTACACAAAAATGCTTACCATGTCGAAGCGTACCATCCTCATGAATGCATAACTCCGGTCTTCGTTCTGCCTCACACTCTGCTCTGAGTCGCTGAAGCTTGGAATCTGCCGACTGCGCCATCCGGATCCTCTCGATTATAGTGGACTGAACTTGCATGCTGGCCATCAACGCCACACTGGAAGGAAAAACAACTTCAATACCCATCTTCTGAAGATCTGCTAACAGCTCTGGTTGCACTGTTAGGAAATAAGCTCCGGCTCTCCTGCTCAATGCATCTGCTACGATATTGGCCTTTCCAGGATGATACTGCAGGTTGACATCATAATCCACAAGAAGCTCCAGCCATCTCCTCTGACGCATGTTAAGATCCTTCTGGGTAAAAACATACTTCAGGCTCTTGTGGTCGGTGAAAATCTCTACCCTATCTCCGTACAGGTAGTGCCTCCACAACTTAAGTGCAAGCACCACTACTGCCAGCTCCAAGTCATGGGTTGGGTAATTTCTCTCATGATCACGAAGTTGTCGTGGCGCATAAGCTATCACCTTCCTATGCTGCATCAGAACACATCCTAAACCTCTGCCTGAAGCATCACAGTACACTGAGAATCCTCCGGTTCCATCTGGAAGCGTGAGAATAGGAGCTGTTATCAGGCCTCGCTTCAACTGCTCAAAAGAACTCTAACACTCTGTTGTCCAAGCAAACTGTGCATCCTTGCGGGTCAACTGGGTCAATGGCGCTGAAATTCGAGCAAAATCTGAAACAAACCGTCGGTAATAGCCAGCCAATCCAAGGAAACTGTGAACTTCTGCAACTGTGCTAGGCACTGGCCATGACTCAATAGCTACAATCTTCTGGGGATCCACTTCTACTCCTCCTCTGGTGATGATATGACCCAAGTACGAAATGCGATCAAGCCAAAACTCGCATTTACTAAACTTGGCATATAACTGGTGCTCTCTGAGGATCTAAAGAACCACACGAAGATGCTGCTCATGCTCCGCCTCACTCTTGCTATAGACCAGGATGTCATCCAAGAACACGATTACAAACTGATCCAAGTAAGGCATGAAGATGCGATTCATGAGGTCCATAAATACTGCCGGCGCATTGGTTGCTCCAAAAGGCATAACAAGGAACTCCCAATGCCCATATCTCGATCTAAAAGCCGTCTTCGGGATGTCCTGCTCTCTGACTCTGATCTGATGATAACCTGAGCGCAAATCAATCTTCGAGAATACTGAAGCCCCCTCGAGTTGATCAAACAAGTCATCTATCCTCGAAAGAGGGTATCTGTTCTTGATTGTCACTGAGTTCAAGGTACGATAATCAACACATAACCTGGACGTACCATCCTTCTTTTTCACAAGAAGCATCGGGGCTCCCCAAGGCGATCCACTAGCACGAATGAATCCCTTGGTTCTAAGCTCTTCAATCATCTTGTATAATATCTCCAACTCTGACGGCGCCATCCTGTAGACTCTCTCTGACACTGGGGCTGAAGACTGATTCATCTGGCCGTGAGATCTCTTTCGACCTCCGGTCCTATCCACGATCCTCTGGGAGGTATACTCATGCCTCCGGGCTGCTCTCAAGACTGCATCGAAAGTCTGATGCTCAAACTGCTCAACTGCTAACAAGATCTCCAGGTGCAGTCCCTGCTGGAACTGCTGGGCTCTATCATACTCGGTTGCCACCAAAGTGGGAGCAAACCGACTGAGTCTCGAAAACTCGGCCGCATATCCATCGACCGTCCTGCCTCCTTGCTTCAGATTGGTGAACCTGGTCTACAGATCATACCGAGCCACAGCATCGAAATACTTGGTCTGGAATCTTTCTCTGAATACTGCCCAAGGAATGGGTGCTGCTAACCCAACGGCCTGCGCTGTCCACCAGCTGCGGGCAAGATCTAACAACTGCAGGCGCAATACGGCTACCTTCTCGTTCTCTAGAGTCTTGGCTACTTCTAGAACCACCTCTGTGTCCTGAAGCCATGCATCTGCCGCGATAGCATCTTCACTACCGTCGAAGAATGGAGGGTTCAAGCGCTTGAAGCTGTTGGCCGTGCTGTTCCCTGGATGACCACCTCTAGTTAAGGCATCAGCCACTGCCTGTTGCAAGGCATCTCCACGACGATCTTGAGAAGCTATCAAGGTCCTGACGAGCCCTACCAAAGTGCCGTCATCATGTTCTACAGGTTGAACTGGCTGGACTGGTGGCTCTCCGCCAGAAGGTACGACTCTGGAGGCTACTCCGGAATGCTGGGCTTGATCTCCAGGTTGCTGCTGGTCCGCGGGAGGTGCTCTGCCTTGCTGATCGGCCGGGTCAGGTACTATGCCGCTGAAGAAGACGACATAGGAAATAATAAGGAAGGACCAGGACAGAGCAACGATACAAGCATATGATCAGGACAAGAATCCTGGGATTCAGAAGATATGAGCAGAGATCAAGGACGAATACTGATTGAGACATCTATTCGGTAAACCCTCACATATCTTGATTTACAAGACCTGCATGGGCCACCACTTAAACCATGTCACGCCCCAGAACCAGAATACTGGAGAGCGGCGGCAGACATAGCCAGCTACGTATATGAAATGGATTCCATCTCGCTATACGGTCACGGCTGTCTAGATACATGAGGGTTTACTATAAGCCAACAGTCTCCTATGGTCATGAACAAGCCTAGTGTCTCAATCACAAGCAAGTAAGTAAATGTTACAAGATGTATGATCATTAAATATACAATGATAAGGCATCCCAAATATTATATATCCAGCTGATCATGAAGCTAGTCATTACAAAATGTTAGGACTAGCAAGAGTTTAGTCATACATGATCAACCCTAGGATCTGTTAATCATGTTACAGCCCGTAGGCAGACAGTAAATAAAGTACAATCGAGCTAAACAGGTGCTCGTCGGCTAAATGCCTCAAAAGAATATTTTTACAATAGAGCGGGAGGGCCAAAAATAACCCACTCGTTGCCAGGGTTCCGTCTAGTGGCCACCATCTGGCTGGAAGGTCGGTAGATCCTCTGGAGCTGCTCCGAAATCTGGCCACACAAAACCAGCTGGGTCAGACCCCAGAAAGAGCAAGTGCCACAAAGGAAGCTTCACTTAAGAACTAAAACCAGCAATCAGCATAGGAATATAAATATAAATAAAATAGGGACTGGAATAAAAGGAAACATATCAGGATGATATACGATGAGATAACCATGGAGCTATTCAGATAACCAGGTTACAACCCGTGCACCAAACAAGGACCGGGGTTGTAACCCTTCGTCTGAACGGAGCTTGGTTTCTCACCATTTATCGGTAAAATAAATACAAGCATTCTGGTCATGTAACAGTCTGGAACAAGATCAGGGCAAGACTAGACTTGTTAGACTCCATCCAAACATTTCACGGCCAAGCAAGACCTACGGCTTGATACTTTAACTAACTAGGGTTATCAAAGTCCTAGTTACGAACAAGATGCAGTGAGATTATTCCACAGCCACAAGCCCTGCAGACCATCCAGGTTCCCCGGGTTAAAAGATTAGAGTTGAATTCAGGGGGGTACATCGTCCAGGAAACGAATGTACCCTTAGGTAGCTTGAAGGGTGCAACATATGACAGTGTGCTGGAAATGTGCCCTACTCGACGGCAGGCTACAGATCCCAAGGCGTGCCCAGGTAACGGGATTGCCTGTAGCTGGGAAATCTCTTCATGACTAATGTGTTAATCTAGTTATTAACCTTAGTCCATTTCAATAGGTACTCCTGACCGTGGTACTCAGGAGCTCCCTCCCTAGACATGATGCAAGACAGGACTGGTTTATTTATATAGGCACAATCACCCACGGTGTCCAGGTTAATTATACAAGTCATGTCAGGTCAGGTAGCCGTCGTAACAGCTTATCAAGATATAACATGTCAGGTCATCATGTCAAGTATACTTGTCAGGAGTGCGCCACGACGGGCCACTATCAGGTCATGTCAGGTCATTATGTCAGGAGTGCACCACTACGGGTCACTATCGTGTCATGCTCAGGTATCATTTCCAAACATATTAAGTAAATTCATGATACAGGGCTATAGAAGATCCAGGATAAGGAAAATAAAACAAACTGACAAGCTAATATAAGATCAAGTATGCCAAAGGCCATACACTCAGGTAAGCATACGCTCAAAGCCAGCGTATGGGGATCACAAAGCTCTCGGGTTGAACCAGGGTGACAAGATAGGCAAGCGTATGCTCAAGCCAGCGTACGCTCAAAGCCAGCGTACGCCTTGCTCGCTTAAGCTAGCGTACCAAGGCACGCGTACGCTCAAGCTGGCGTACCAAAGGGTCCATACACTTCCAATGGGAAGCGTACGCAAGGGTCAGCGTACACAAGGGCACGCTCGAGCTACAGGTCAAAGTACGCTCAAGCTAGCGTACACTCGCCAAAGAGCAGCGTACACGAGTCAGCGTACGCTCGCTAAAGAGCAGCGTACACGAGTCAGCGTACGCTCGCTAAAGAGCAGCGTACACAAGTCAGCGTACGCACGCTAAAGAGCGGCGTACGAAGGCTAGCGTACGCTCACTAAAGAGCAGCGTACGAAAAGCAGCGTACGCTCGCTAAAGAGCAGCGTACACAAGTCAGCGGCGTAAGCTAAAAAGCTAGCACACTGCTCACTGTCTTTTCCAAAGGGCAAGAACAGCAAGAACTCCAAGAACTCCATGGATGGAACCCAAAACTCCAAATGCTCATAACTTGGTCAAAACAAGTCCGAATCCAACTTTCCAAAGGTCAAAATTGGGTAGAATAAAATTATCTACAACATGGAACCATAAAAACTTAAAAACAAGGGAGTTTGATAGATCAAAACCACCAAAATCCGAAAATACTAAATTGTAGATCTACAAGAATCAAAGCCTCAAAATGGAAAATGACAAGTTCTAATGTGTCTTAGAATCATAAGAAGAAGCTAATGGAACCATAAAAATGAGTTCTCTTGTGGAAGCAAGTTGCACTTGCCTAAGGGTTGGGGAGTTGTGGGGAGGAAAGAAGAAGAAGAAGAAATAAATGAGAGTTATGGAGGAGAGAGAAGGTTGGTGGGGAAATAAATATCATGGGTTGGTGGTAGGTAGGGGGTTCACCTTGGTCCATGATGGACCAAGCAACCAGCCGGCCAAACCAAACCAACCCAAACCAAGAGTTAAACCAAGCCAAGAAAACTAAACAAGGAACAATACAAGAAAATATGTACACGTATTTCCAAAATACGTAATACAAACAACAGGCATTACAACCTTGAAGCGCGGAAACCAGTAGGCCTTTCTATCGTCCGGAGCATCCGAATAGTTTATCCAAGGACCCCCATAATTTTGCCTTAGGAGCTGGCCTAGGCGTCTCTGTACCAATGGGGGACGATATCTATACAGACATATTATATTAATGAGAAAAGTTAATTTATGATAAACACAGAAAAAATGATAAACCAAAATACTTACTTTGTACCGTCGGCCCAGATCTCCGTCCTCGTCTCCTCTGGAGGTGCGCAGGCATCATCTGCCTGATACTGGTCGGCCGTCGGCGCAGCCTCTTCCATCTCCTCATCTGCCTCCATCGTCGTATCAGCAGGAGGAACGCTACTCTCGGGAGCAGTCTCAGGCCTGGAACTACTCGTCCCAGGAGATATGCCACGTAGCATCGTGGCGGGCGGAGCTACTGTCCGATACACAGGAATACTGGGCGACGAGGATCCAGAGCAGGTACCAGTAGGAGGTACCGAAGAAGAACCTCGTCCTCTAGCAGTACCACCAGTAGGTACCGAAGGAGTACCATATCCTCTGCCAGTATTAGTATCCCGTGCCCCATGTCGGGAAATACGGAACGATCCGCGATTACCTGTCATGTCTGATAACAACATATGATGAGATACAACAAAGACAACAAATAATAGAGACTAAAAATATGAAAGTACAACAAAGACAAGATAATAACCAAGACAATATATGATGATACATTTTACAAGAAACATCTAAGTCCATATAGTATATTTTACAAGAAACATCTAAGTCCAGATAGTACATTCAGATAATAACCAAGACTAGATAATAACCAACTCTACATAATAAGAAAATGAAAGTACGTCTCTCTCAATCATCTTCAGAATAATCATTTTGTTCGTCTTTTTCGACCTCATCTTCCGCCTCATCTTCACTTTCATCTTCGCCTTCGTCGGCTTCGTCTTCCTCTTCGGATAATTCTACATCTTCTATATTATGTGTCATGTAATACATAACTTCCGTGGAGTCCACATCAACAATATTGGTTACAAGAGGTAGCTCGTCCTCCTGATAAGCTTTTTCGTCAACATCAAAAGTATCTCTAGCTTTAGTCTTGCATACTGTCCACCAGTCAGACTTCGTTGCTCCCCGTCTCGGATAAGCTGTGAAGTACACGAGCTGAGCTTGAGTTGCTAGGACAAATGGTTCGTAGTCTTGATATCTGTTAGCACCCTGAATTTCGGGTTGTTTTTTTTCATTTTATTTAATTTCCTGTTTGATTGGTTTCAATAAATAAATTATTTTGTTAATTTTTCTTAAGTGTACTTTCCCGTGCCATTGATATTTGGAGTATCAGGGATGTTCAACTCTGGAAATCTTCTTCATGAGTTTTGGAGTGGACACGATTACCTTCATGACGGTATATGGTGTCCCACCCAAACTTGTTCCCTTGTGCTCTTCCTGCTTCGCTGAACTTCGGGTCGATCTAGACCATTTGAGTATTATTTATTCTCCCACTCTTTTCCTTGATCATTTTCAGCGCGTTACCATAACTTTTAAATTGGGAGCTCCAGACCAATCATTTCCTTGAAACCAACTCCTCATTGATGATCTACTCGAGACGCTCGTCACCAATGACCTTTGTTTCCCACTCATTCATGTCATTTTGGGCTCCATTTGATTCGCACAACTTTTTCGACACGTGGTCCGATTTTATTTCACGCCACGGCGTCACATTCATTTTCCAACTTGAATTGTGGGTCCCCTGTCGACCAAAACCTGTTAGCCCCAACTATGGACATGGCCCACTTTGAGCCTACTATCCGTCCGCTACTTGTGTTCCATTTATTGGAATCCCCATGTGCTACTTATTTACACATGATCATCAACATCTAATTTTAATTCGATTTTTGTACAATATCCAATTTCGATCCAATCCGGCTCCACCAAGTCCAGTCCAGCTTTGTGTTGCCCTCCATCAGGACACCCTCATAATTCTTGCCTAAAAATATCAAGTACTTGTTTTATCTATTTTTAATTAATGGAAAATCTCCATTGATTTTAATTCCCATTGAAATGAATCCAATTCCAATTAATTCCTAACCATTTGATTTCCCTAATGAATCCTACCCATTAAATTCCCATGCAACTTTTCCCAATCCCCTTGGCCAACATGGCCGGCCCTAACTTTCACAAGAGGACAACCCTTTTCATTTTTCTCTTTCTCTCTCTCTCTTAAATTTAAAACTTATCCTTTCTCTCTCTCTCTCCTTTTCTTCATTCAATATCAACAACAGCTATTACACTACCCACCCCCTACAAAACCGACAGCACACAATTGGATAACTCTTTCTTCCCCTCTCACTTCATTTATTCTCTCTTATCTCTTTCTCTCTCTTTCCCAATTAATTCATTCAACAACAACAGAACTTCAAAACCATGCAAACTCACCACACCTTCTTCAACAAACCCGACTACAACAGCTACTTCCATCACAATGGCCCCGACTCCTCATCGTCTCCGACCACCCTCCGGCCTTGGCCGAGCACACACCATCCCATCTCTCCTCCTTCCTCTCCTTCTTCTCCATTGAAACCACCCTCACCTCATCCGTTCGCCACCACCACTTTCCAATCCCGACCACCATCCTCACCCGCGCGCCGCCACCACCTGTACAGCACGCCGCCGTGGCCTCGCCGTGGCCAGGCCGGCCTCCCCGCGCCTGGCCAGCGTGCTACAGCGCCAACAACGTGGCAGCAGCGTAGCAGCGCGCCCACTTGCGCGCGCGTGCGCGAGCTCCGACGAGTCGCCGCCGGCCACGCCGCCGTTGCCGCGGCCTCCCCGCGGTGGGCGATCACCGTCGACCCCCTGGGGTCTGCCCTCTCCTCCTCCGGTGCGACGTATAGGCGATTCGTGCGTTTTGCACGACGTCCCGTCGTGACGCGCGCGGGATTGAGTCCGTTTTGGCGCTCCGTCGCAGCAACTTCGTGCACATTTTCCTAGAGATCCGACCATTGGATCAGCGATTTCTTTGCTCCGTCGCAATCTCGGTATATCCACCTTCGCTCATGTCAATTTTCATCCGTTAATTTTATCGTTTGATACATGAAAACCGGCCACCAAGTTGACCGTTTAAATTGTATTAAATTTGGACAGTTTTGCGGGGCCAACTTCGTCAGCTTGTATCTCCTCCACTGCAGCTCCGTTTGGCGTGCTACCAATTCCTTTGCGAAGCTGGTATAACCCTCTTCCTGCCCCCTTTAGATTTCATTTCAGTTTGAGCTTGTTTGATTGGTTGAATTCGACGCCAAAGTTGGTCGTCCGAATTCGTAATTTTCAACTTGTAAAATTCCATTTTTGAACACGGGACTCCAGATTTCATTTCTGACACCACCATTAGACTTGTGGCGTCATTCTGGTATGTTTTCATATAAAATTTGTTAGATTTGGAGAACGTGGGCCCGGACACGCATTTCGGTGCAAAGCGGGTCCCACATTCTGGGTCAACGGGACTTTTTGACGCCGGCTCATCGGAATCCAATTCCGGAGATACCGTTGAGTTCGTATCGTCATTCTGGACTCGTTGACATATAATTAGCTAGGTTTTGGTGGACATTGGGCCTGGCACGCATTTCGGTGCAAGTCGGATACCAATATCCGAGTCAACGGGTCATTTTGAGATCGGCTCGTCGGAATCCAATTCCGGAGATACCGTTGAGTTCGTATCATCATTCTGGACTCGTTGACAGGTAGTTTGCTGAGTTTTGAGAACTTTGGCTCCGGCACGCATTTCCGTGCAAATTGGAATTCCAAGTTCTGGTCAACGGGCCAAAATGAGATCGGGACAACGGAATCTAATTCTGGAGATACCGTTGGGTTCGTATCAACATTCTGGTTGCGTGGACATATAATTTGTTATATTTTATAGACTTATTTTCTTGCACGTTTTTCGGTGCAAAACGGCTCCGACAGGACACCGTTTTGACCCAAAATTACCTTTTTGCCCTTGTGTCCAAATTGGACCGTTGGGTAGGCTATCCTAGCTAATTTGACCATTCTGGACACGTTAGCGATGTTCATTTCATCGTCCGACAATGTTTGTTGATAATTTCTCTAATTTTAACCTTTTTATAATTAATTAATAATTAATTCATATAATGTTCGTATTTCGGGATTAGTACGACGAAACTGAGATCAGCCAATTCCAGTGATCTCACATCGCTGAAATTGGCATGTTGGACACGTGGATAACTATAATAAGATTATCAACCTTACCGATAATCTTCTTATCTCGATTTGTGTGTCGTAAGTTTCGACGTACAAATAACGAAGTACACTTTATATTAGACTAGAATTGACCCTGTTTGACCAGAGTTGACCAGTTGACCCAAAGTCAACTGTAAGTCAACACTTGACCTAGTTTGACTAGATTATTGACCGGAGTCGACCTAGAGATGTTTTGACTTAGAAGAACCTAGAATAATATAGATGGCTAGTATAGTTTTATTTATTTCAACTTGAACACCTTGTAACCTGTGTTGCTTTAAATAGGACTCTGTGGCTTCAGTGGGACCTCCCCTTTACTTATCAGCTGTTCAGGTTATCGAGGCGAGTACATTCTCTGATCATTTCATATCCTGCTTAGAATTATTACCTGAGTAGATTACTTTACTTGTACTGTCACGTTGGTCACACGGATTGGTACTATATGGATCTCTACATACGATGTTATCCCCCTCGGGAGCATCGGGTACATTGTGCTTGTGTGTTTCACTTACATCATGTACTCCTGTGCTTTCATTACATGTGCACTCCTGTGAATCTTGTACTCTCATGTTCACGGAGCCCCATGTATACTATCATGTGCACCCTATATGGGCCCCATGTGATATCCTGTGCAATAACATAACCTGTTTAGATCCTTGTGTATTGATTGGGGATACGGGGGAGTGCTAGTAGTCGTGTGAACAATTCCTTTGTAGTGTAGATCCCTGTGCACCTCGACATCCTGTGCAAATCTGTCCTGTTCACATGTGCTATCTCGTACTCTGACTCACTAGCCACTGTTAGTTCTCTATGTATAGTAGATATTTACATTACAGTTCTCTTCCTGTTTACATACAGCATTTCTTCAGTACCTGTATCTTACTTTACTGCATGTTATATGTTTTCTAACCTGCTATGATCTGTTGAGATGTACTGTGCTCACTCCAGTCCTGACTGGACCTGTTGATAAATTTTACAGATAGCCTGGAGGTGCCTGCTAGCCTAGAGGAGACACAGTAGGGTTTGTTTAGGTAGTTATTTCTTTTTGTCTGGAGTTGTATTTACCTTGTGGATTACTGTATCTTTATTTGAGTTTTGAGATGTACTTCTAGGTTCATGTATCTTAGACACTTAGACTTCTATCTCCCGTATTTATTTTGGATTTCATGTTTTATCTATTCTTATCATGCTCTACCTTAGATGTGATTGAGTTGTATCTGCTATGTTACCCCCATTCGGGGAGTATAAACTGCTTAGCTTTATATTGTTAGATGTTGCGACCAAGGACAGCGTTCTACCGCCGACACTGAGGCGTAGGCTGGGCGTCGTTACGTTCTCGTGCCCTAACTCTAGGGTGCGGGTCGTGACACGTTTTTAGTGGTGGCCCATGCAGGTCGAGACTAAAGTGTAGTGGTATTCGAACTTGAGTACCACTACAGCCTGCACTAGGAATAGGATATATTTTGAAGGTACTCAATCACAGATAGGAACCCTTGAGAGATTTCCGGGACGACCCTGGAGAATCTTATTTAACTTCGATTTGAAAACTCTATTTTTTTTCCCTTGATTTAATTTATTTTACTTTTGTTGTTAAATTTGATTTTTACGGATTATTGTTGAATTTGAGTTTGTATTTATTTTGATGGAAGATCTTCGAATTTTGAATTTTGATGATAGCTGTTGCATTCGAGTTTGTATTTTGATGGATTGTGTTCACTTTTGAATTTTGATGTTCGTTAATAAATTTTGATTTGATTTTTGAGTATTCATTGTTGATTTAATTTGATTTTTGGCAAGATGAAATTATATGGGCTAGGTCATCTATGTTATGGAATCTAGTCTTCTATAGTCACATTAGCCAGCATGGTGAGGACATATAGTCTGACTCTGGATGTATTTCTCGGGTGTGGAAATTTAAGGTTTTCGCAGCCAAGCATGCGGCACCGCGAAAATGTTAAATACCATGATTCTAGAGATATGTGCATAAGTCAAGGGCTCTGTGATTATCGTAGCCTTGCTTACTAGTATGACGAGGATTTAGAGTACCATGATTGTGGATAGACGCATATGATTATCGGATTGTCCCTTAAATATTTCGAGCATGTTTTCTCTACTTTTGTTGTAGTCCTTCAAAAAAAAAAAGAATTATTAATTGGTTTGTTTTGTTTAGTTTCTAATTATTAGCTTAGGAGTAGGTTTAGTTGTTTTTATAAACCTTGTGAGATTTTTTTTTTTTTGCTATGAGTTTTTCATAATACCATGAATCGATGATTTTGCTAGACTTTATCTTGAAATTGACATTTTAGATCTGGATATCAAAATCGTTTCTTCTTTAAACAGATAAGCAAAACAGATTTTATTGTTATTCTTTTTTGTTATTAGATAATAATAAAACTGTCTTAATTTTGTCAATCGCCTGCTTGCAATCTTGGTAGAGATTTTATCTTAATTTTGTCTTAACGTAGAATTAATTTTTATTGGGACATGAGAATATATGAGTATATATATATATATATATAGCAGACACTTTGCCTAACACGTATGCATGCTACACTTGATTTTTCCACATATCTAGATAATGTTGAAATGTCATTAATGTTAAATTTTCAAAATCCCAATGTTTTTGGCTTTCTGCTTTACCAGTTTAAATTCGTAATTTTAAATATAAAATTTCATGCTGTTATTTAGGTTTACGTCACTGCACATGTATGTTATACGTAGGGTTTCAATTCAAAAAAAAATTTTGGTTGAAAATTTGTGTTTAAATTTGTCAATCTAAGACTGTGTGCATGTTAACCCTTAATACGGATTCCAAATGTTAGTTCAGTTTGTTGTTTTAATTGTTTTTCTTTTATATAATATTAGAGCTGTGTACATATTAACCTTTAATACTTAGTTCCCAAATGTTTAGTTCAAATTGCTGTTTTATTTTCTTAAATGTAATGTTTGAGCTAGATACATTGTGGTAGGTAGGGATATAAATTCAGGTTTCATATTCTTACATGATAGGTTGTGATAAACATTGAGTTGGTTTTGATGTGTAATTTCTCCAAAATCCTTAAAACTGAATACATGTTAACATTTTTATATTGATTTCCATGTTTAGTTAATTTCAGATTTAACATGTAATATTAAACTGTATGCGTAGGTAAATGTATTGATAGTATGTTAGGGTTTCTTTTCTATCATGTTAGGATGTGTTAGGACCATTGAGATTGTTGTGATGTTTCAAACCCTAAAATCTGAGACCGCATTATGTTCATATTTTCCATGGTTTGAATGCTAGCTTGTTTTAGATTTTGTATGTAAATGCTGAACTAAAACTGGATTTAACCTTTTAATACTAAGTTATAACCCTATACAAGGACACACACACACGTCTACTATCTAACCGTATGAACATGTCCCCATACACATGATGTTAGCTTTTCCTCTCTAGTGCTCTCTATATTATATATTGTGATTGGATTTCAATGTAATCGACTTTCGTTAATTTAACTTGTGATTTTGATTTTCTTGGGATAATACTTTTTCAGATAATTGGTAGTTACCTTTGTTTTATTTTTGATAAGTACCAGTTTTCATATAGGATGGTAGACCGCCTTATAGTTTTGATGGTTGTTGTTTCTGTATCTTTCTAATTTAGCACCCTGGATTATTTGTGTGTTTGATACCTATGACCGTTGATTAGCATGACTAGTAAACCTAGATGAGACTTCACTGTCACCGTATGCCATGACCCTGTATGCCGTTCTTTTATTTGATGGTATGTTTATTTAAGTTCCGGGACTTTGATTGTGGGGGTTTGACCTAGAGGGAGTAGGGACATTTTAATTTCGAGGACGAAATTTTTATAAGGTGGGTAGGATGTTAGCACCCTGAATTTCGGGTTGTTTTTTTTTCATTTTATTTAATTTCCTGTTTGATTGGTTTCAATAAATAAATTATTTTGTTAATTTTTCTTAAGTGTACTTTCCCGTGCCATTGATATTTGGAGTATCAGGGATGTTCAACTCTGGAAATCTTCTTCATGAGTTTTGGAGTGGACACGATTACCTTCATGACGGTATATGGTGTCCCACCCAAACTTGTTCCCTTGTGCTCTTCCTGCTTCGCTGAACTTCGGGTCGATCTAGACCATTTGAGTATTATTTATTCTCACCACTCTTTTCCTTGATCATTTTCAGCGCGTTACCATAACTTTTAAATTGGGAGCTCCAGACCAATCATTTCCTTGAAACCAACTCCTCATTGATGATCTACTCGAGACGCTCGTCACCAATGACCTTTGTTTCCCACTCATTCATGTCATTTTGGGCTCCATTTGATTCGCACAACTTTCCCGACACGTGGTCCGATTTTATTTCACGCCACGGCGTCACATTCATTTTCCAACTTGAATTGTGGGTCCCCTGTCGACCAAAACCTGTTAGCCCCAACTATGGGCAAGGCCCACTTTGAGCCTACTATCCGTCCGCTACTTGTGTTCCATTTATTGGAATCCCCATGTGCTACTTATTTACACATGATCATCAACATCTAATTTTAATTCGATTTTTGCACAATGTCCAATTTCGATCCAATCCAGCTCCACCAAGTCCAGTCCAGCTTTGTGTTGCCCTCCATCAGGACACCCTCATAATTCTTGCCTAAAAATATCAAGTACTTGTTTTATCTATTTTTAATTAATGGAAAATCTCCATTGATTTTAATTCCCATTGAAATGAATCCAATTCCAATTAATTCCTAACCATTTGATTTCCCTAATGAATCCTACCCATTAAATTCCCATGCAACTTTTCCCAATCCCCTTGGCCAACATGGCCGGCCCTAACTTTCACAAGAGGACAACCCTTTTCATTTTTCTCTTTCTCTCTCTCTCTTAAATTTAAAACTTATCCTTTCTCTCTCTCTCTCTCCTTTTCTTTATTCAATATCAACAACAGCTATTACACTACCCACCCCCTACAAAATCGACAGCACACAATTGGATAACTCTTTCTTCCCCTCTCACTTCATTTATTCTCTCTTATCTCTTTCTCTCTCTTTCCCAATTAATTCATTCAACAACAACAGAACTTCAAAACCATACAAACTCACCACACCTTCTTCAACAAACCCGACTACAACAGCTACTTCCATCACAATGGCCCCGACTCCTCATCGTCTCCGACCACCCTCCGGCCTTGGCCGAGCACACACCATCCCATCTCTCCTCCTTCCTCTCCTTCTCCTCCATTGAAACCACCCTCACCTCATCCGTTCGCCACCACCACTTTCCAATCCCGACCACCATCCTCACCCGCGCGCCGCCACCACCTGTGCAGCACGTCGCCGTGGCCTCGCCGTGGCCAGGCCGGCCTCCCCGCGCCTGGCCAGCGTGCTACAGCGCCAACAACGTGGCAGCAGCGTAGCAGCGCGCCCACTTGCGCGCGCGTGCGCGAGCTCCGACGAGTCGCCGCCGGCCACGCCGCCGTTGCCGTGGCCTCTCCCGCGGTGGGCGATCACCGTCGATCCCCTGGGGTCTGCCCTCTCCTCCTCCAGCGTGACGTATAGGCGATTCGTGCGTTTTGCACGACGTCCCGTCGTGACGCGCGCGGGATTGAGTCCGTTTTGGCGCTCCGTCGCAGCAACTTCGTGCACGTTTTTCTGGAGATCCGACCGTTGGATCGGCGATTTCTTCGCTCCATCGCAATCTCGGTATATCCACCTTCGCTCATGTCAATTTTCGTCCGTTAATTTTATCGTTTGATACATGAAAACCGGCC
The DNA here is from genome assembly GCA_029216955.1 of Iris pallida. NCBI lineage: Eukaryota > Viridiplantae > Streptophyta > Magnoliopsida > Asparagales > Iridaceae > Iris > Iris pallida. Next base: position 8,774,086 of record JANAVB010024994.1, read on the forward strand.
ACCAAGTTGACCGTTTAAATTGTATTAAATTTGGACAGTTTTGCGGGGCCAACTTCGTCAGCTTGTATCTCCTCCACTGCAGCTCCGTTTGGCGTGCTACCAGTTCCTGTGCGAAGCTGGTATAACCCTCTTCCTGCCCCCTTTAGATTTCATTTCAGTTTGAGCTTGTTTGATTGGTTGAATTCGACGCCAAAGTTGGTCGTCCGAATTCGTAATTTCCAACTTGTAAAATTCCATTTTTGAACACGGGACTCCAGATTTCATTTCTGACACCACCATTAGACTTGTGGCGTCGTTCTGGTATGTTTTCATATAAAATTTGTTAGATTTGGAGAACGTGGGCCCGGGCACGCATTTCGGTGCAAAGCGGGTCCCACATTCTGGGTCAACGGGACTTTTTGACGCCGGCTCATTGGAATCCAATTCCGGAGATACCGTTGAGTTCGTATCGTCATTCTGGACTCGTTGACATATAATTTGCTAGGTTTTGGTGGACATTGAGTCTGGCACGCATTTCGGTGCAAGTCGGATACCAATATCCAGGTCAATGGGTCATTTTGAGATCGGCTCGTCAGAATCCAATTCCGGAGATACCGTTGAGTTCGTATCATCATTCTGGACTCGTTGACAGGTAGTTTGCTGAGTTTTGAGAACTTTGGCTCCGGCACGCATTTCCGTGCAAATCGGAATTCCAAGTTCTGGTCAACGTGCCAAAATGAGATCGGGACAACGGAATCTAATTCTGGAGATACCGTTGGGTTCGTATCGACATTCTGGTTGCGTGGACATATAATTTGTTATATTTTATAGAGTTGTTTTCTTGCACGTTTTTCGGTGCAAAATGGCTCCGACAGGACACCGTTTTGATCCGAAATTACCTTTTTGCCATTGTGTCCAAATTGGACCGTTGGGTAGGCTATCCTAGCTAATTTGACCATTCTGGACACGTTGGCGATGTTCATTTCATCGTCCGATAATGTTTGTTGATAATTTCTCTAAGTTTAACCTTTTTATAATTAATTAATAATTAATTCATATAATGTTCGTATTTCGGGATTAGTACGACGAAACTGAGATCAGCCAATTCCAGTGATCTCACATCGCTGAAATTGGCATGTTGGACACGTGGATAACTATAATAAGATTATCAACCTTACCGATAATCTTCTTATCTCGATTTGTGTGTCGTAAGTTTCGACGTACAAATAACGAAGTACACTTTATATTAGACTAGAATTGACCCTGTTTGACCAGAGTTGACCAGTTGACCCAAAGTCAACTGTAAGTCAACACTTGACCTAGTTTGACTAGATTATTGACCGGAGTCGACCTAGAGATGTTTTGACTTAGAAGAACCTAGAATAATATAGATGGCTAGTATAGTTTTATTTATTTCAACTTGAACACCTTGTAACCTGTGTTGCTTTAAATAGGACTCTGTGGCTTCAGTGGGACCTCCCCTTTACTTATCAGCTATTCAGGTTATCGAGGCGAGTACATTCTCTGATCATTTCATATCCTGCTTAGAATTATTACCTGCAGTAGATTACTTTACTTGTACTGTCACGTTGGTCACACGGATTGGTACTATATGGATCTCTACATGCGATGTTATCCCCCTCGAGAGCATCGGGTACATTGTGCTTGTGCGTTTCACTTACATCATGTACTCCTGTGCTTTCATTACATGTGCACTCCTGTGAATCTTGTACTCTCATGTTCACGGAGCCCCATGTATACTATCATGTGCACCCTATATGGGCCCCATGTGATATCCTGTGCAATAACATAACCTGTTTAGATCCTTGTATATTGATTGGGGATACGGGGGAGTGCTAGTAGTCGTGTGAACAATTCCTTTGTAGTGTAGATCCCTGTGCACCTCGACATCCTGTGCAAATCTGTCCTGTTCACATGTGCTATCTCGTACTCTGACTCACTAGCCACTGTTAGTTCTCTATGTATAGTAGATATTTACATTACAGTTCTCTTCCTGTTTACATACAGCATTTCTTCAGTACCTGTATCTTACTTTACTGCATGTTATATGTTTTCTAACCTGCTATGATCTGTTGAGATGTACTGTGCTCGCTCCAGTCCTGACTGGACCTGTTGATAAATTTTACAGATAGCCTGGAGGTGCCTGCTAGCCTAGAGGAGACACAGTAGGGTTTGTTTAGGTAGTTATTTCTTTTTGTCTGGAGTTGTATTTACCTTGTGGATTACTGTATCTTTATTTGAGTTTTGAGATGTACTTCTGGGTTCATGTATCTTAGACACTTAGACTTCTATCTCCCGTATTTATTTTAGATTTCATGTTTTATCTATTCTTATCATGCTCTACCTTAGATGTGATTGAGTTGTATCTGCTATGTCACCCCCATTCGGGGAGTATAAACTGCTTAGCTTTATATTGTTAGATGTTGCGACCTAGGACAGCGTTCTACCGCCGACACTGCGGCGTAGGCTGGGCGTCGTTACGTTCTCGTGCCCTAACTCTAGGGTGCGGGTCGTGACAATATCTACGCTTGTAGTTTACATCCACAAGACCATGCTTGTCAATTTTCCAACCTTGATTTTCAGTCAGATCGAACCATTCATACTTGAATGACACGATCTTTGCAGGTTCTCTGTCATAATTATATGTCAACTCCACAATCTCTTACAAGATGCCAAAGAAATTATTTCCTAGATCGACATCTTTGTAGTTCGAAGATTTGATACACAAACAACTATTTTTCGTGGAATCAAGATCGAGGAAGCTGTCTCTGATCGAAGCATTTGACGACTTGAACCGAAAGCCATTGACACAGTAACTTGGCCATATTTTAACAAAAGTAATTGGTCCCTTGGCAAGAGTTCTAATTAATTCAATCTCGGGTGAAATTAGACGATCGACCTGAATACCAAAGAAGAGATAGTAAGTTATTTATTGTGCAGTTGCATTAAAAGAGGCCAGTAATTATCGGGTGCTTACATATTCGCTCAACCAAGAAGAAAAATGACGTCTCATTTCTTGTTCAAATGTTTCGTCTGTTAGGTAGGGTCTAACCGGCCTCAACTCAGCATTATATGTGCTGAAAAACAACGAAGCAACCACCGATTAGTACAATATTATTATCTTATACTATTACATTGAGATGACGTAAACTCATCATTAATTACTTACCCCTCAAGCTTCTCCAATTCAACCTCGTCGCAATTTAGTAATACATACAACTGAGTAGTCCTTAGCTCTTCGTCATTCAAATCTCTCTTCTTTATTTTCCCTGAAGGATTTTCGGACGCATTGAATACTTTCAGTATTCCATCTTTAGATTCTTGATAACCGTTGTCGTTTCTCGGAGCCCTCATTCTATTCGTAGCAACATGAGGTTTGAAATACGTCGAGCAGAAGTTTATAATCTCCTCGAGAATATAGGCTTCACAAATAGAACCCTCGACCCGAGCCTTGTTTTTTACCTTCCTCTTTAGGTGGTTCAAATGTCGTTCAAATAGGTACATCCATCGATAACCAACGGGCCCACCAACACGTGCCTCGTAGGAAAGATGAATTGGCAAATGCTCCATGGAGAAGAAGAATCCAGGAGGAAATATCTTCTCGAGCTTGCACAGTGTTACCGCAATATCGTTCTCCTGCTTTTCTAGACGATCGACGAGCAACTTACTAGAACAAATATCTCTGAAGAATATGCTAAGCTTGGTCAATGGATCCCAAACAACCGGAGGTAAGAATTCCCAAAATGCAATCGGAATTAATCTCTCCATGAATACGTGACAATCATGGCTCTTCATACATGTCAGTTTGTTCTCCTTGAGGTCGACGCATCTTCTCAAGTTCGAAACATACCCGTCTGAAAATTTCAGACCTTGAATCCACCTACAAAGTCTCACTTTATCCTCCTTCTCCAGCTAGAAAATTGCCTTAGGCTGCTTCAACTTCCTATTTCCGTGCTCTATCAAATGCAATGCAGGACGTCTACATATTTCTTCCAAGTCCAATCTAGCCTTTGGATTGTCTTTCGTCTTCCCCTTTACATACATTACAGTATTAATTATGTTGTCAAACACATTCTTCTCGATATGAATGACAACAAGGTTATGTCTAATCAGATTGGTGCTCCAATATGGCAGATCCCAGAATATACTCCTCTTCGTCCAGTTATGACTGCGACCAAATCCGTCACACTTGTAGCCCGTAGCAGGCTCTTCAATAGCTCTTGGTATATCTTTTACCTCTTCCCATATCGTGTATCCGGGCCACCTTGGCGGGGGATTAGCCTTCTCCGCAACGCCAGTACGAAAAGCATTCATGTTCCTCCAGTACGGATGATCCTTCGGCAGGAATTGTCAATGACAATCGAAGAAGCACGGTTTGCCTTCGTATTTCAAACGGAATGCCTTAGTGTGGTCCATGCAATACGGACATGAAAGACGACCATGCGTGCTCCATCCAGATAACATACCATAGGCCGAAAAGTCGTTGATGGTCCACATAAGTGCTGCCCACATCTGAAAATTTTGTTTTCTAGATACATCGTACGTATTGGAACCTACTTACCACAGCTGATTCAACTCATCAATCAATGGCTGTAAATACACATCGATGTTTCTTTTCGGATTGTTCGGACCTGGGATAATAATGGTGAGGAACATCTACGGAGTCTTCATCCACATCCAAGGCGGTAGATTGTACGGAGTGACGATCACAGGCCAACACGGATACTGGGATCCCGAAAGTCCGAATAGGGTAAAACCGTCAGAGCAGAAACCCAATCTGACATTACGCGGATCAGAAGCAAAATCTGGATACTCTCGATCAAAGTGCTTCCATGCTTCTCCATCAGATGGGTGATCCAACACTCCTTCGGTCTATTTCTGCTTATGCCAACTCATATTTTCTGCAGTTTCATTCACCATAAACAACCGCTGCAATCGTGGCGTCAACGACAAGTAGTGCATCGAATCGGTAGACTTCCTGGCACCGACAGACTTTCCTCTACTACTGCCCTTGTAGCGATCGGCACCACAAAATCTGTAGGTGTCTTCATCCTTGTCGTCTTTGTAGTATAACATGCACCCGTTGCGACATACATCGATTTTCTCGTATCCCGTCCAGAGCGATCTCACCATCCTCTTAGACCGGTAGAAGTCTTTAGGCAACTTAGCACCCTCAGGCAATATTTCTATAAGCAACTCCATAAGACGGTTGTAGCAATCTTGCAACATGTTAAAATCGGACTTGATGCTCAATAATCTTGTAACCACCTCCAATGGTGAATAATCCTCACAACCAGGATATAATGGAGTCCTTGCATTCTCCAGCAACTCCATGAACTGTGCAACATCGACGTTCGGTGCCTCCTCAGGTGCATCATGATCGTCCGGATCGAAACTAGGCCCCGCCGCGTCAAAAATTATGTTCACCAACCTATCATCGTAAGCAGCATTGTTGTGGACATCCACATAAGGCTCATACTCCGATGCTAAAGACACAAGTTCTTCGTGTGTGCTCCACTGATAGTAATTTCACGTGAAACCCTTCGAGTATAAATGATACGTGACTTCCACTTCTGGATGATATTTCAAGTTGCGACATCTCACACACGGACACTTAATTTTGGTACCGTCCATGAACTGAGAGAACGCCTTGGCAAACTGCAGGTACTGCTGTACACCCTCTATGAATTCATCCCGCACACCGCATATGTCATCAGGATGATGGTTGTACATCCATGAATGATTCTGTAAGTAGTAATTCATATCCGTATCCAATTGAGGATAATTCTGTAAGATAGATACATGCACATTACAGTCAGTGAATGAATGTTAAGGAAGTTTAGATATGGGTGCACAACATAAACTGTTCATTCATTCCACATATTACAAACAAAGAATTTGAAGGAAGAAACAAAAACAACTGTGTTGGGAGTAAAACAACTGTCTTGTGTCAAAGTGTCATATCCGATAGACCGATACTAATCCGATACAGTCGATATTAAGTACATACGGTCGAGGTATAATTGTACTTGTAGGAGTACACGACACTAAGTACATACGGCCGATACTAATCCGATACTGTCGATACTAATCCGATACCGATTCTGATACTCATCCCAACTGTGCAATATCGACCCTTTGGGTCTACAAGAGTTACTTCACCCAGTTTGTCAAGAAAGGTAAAACTTTTTAAACTAATATCCAATATCGACCCTTTGGGCTGTGCTTGAGCAGTATCCTAACTCAAACTATCTATCCTAACTAATAAATTAATATCCTACTTTAACTTCTACTAACTCTCATATTCCTTCCAACATAAACTAATATCCTAATTTAAACTAACCCTTTAACTGAAACTAATATCTAAACAATGCTAATCATGAACTAACACCCTAACCTGGAAGTCCACACTGCTCAAGCACAGGCCAAAGGCCAAGTTATAAGGCAAAGTGCAGGCAACTGCCTATAGCTACAAGGCAAAACCAAATGTTGACGGTATATATACCGTCAATATTTAAAAAGTTTACCTGTCTTGACAAAATGAGTGAAGTAACTCTTATAGACCGAAAGGATACTCTATACACTCTATGTAATACGATATACCAATCATACCTACACTTCTAGGATACTGTATACACTGTAGTAATGAATTGCCCTTACTAATTATGCTCTTAGGTAACATATTTAACAGATAAGATTTTCATGTTGCACTTACGCATTTGTAGCTATAAACTGCTTGAGCAACAACATATAGGTATGGGAATCGGTATCGGACTATTCCTATGAGTATTGGTATCGACGATATCGGTAGTAGACTTACTAGCTAGGGTTTTGGTCAAACTCTAGTCCACAAATTCAATTAGCCTATTGGGTTCATTTCTAGGTAATCCTATAGATATCTCAGGGTATAGGCTAAGGTATACTAGGTCAAGCACATATGTATACCATATATATACAATAACATATTATTTATATATATATATATATATATATATATATATATATATATATATATATATATATATATATATATATATATATATATATATATATATATATATATATATATATATATCCTCTCATAAATATAGTATAACTCATATCCCAACATACCCTCTTATATATGCAAGCCTACTTATATACATAACTCAACTGAACCTATCTCAGAAAACTAAACCAAGGCAAACATCCATATGTATCAATGCATATGCTAATCCACACATAACATGAAATCTGAACTCACTGCACTTAGGCAACACACGCATGAGAAAATACCTACATATACATCATCCTATATATGACAGTAAATAATACCTACATATACTATATATATGAAACTATAAACCCAAACTGATATGTAAACCCACAAACTGAACTGAACTACAACCCAAGCTAACTCAGAGACTCACAAACTCAACCTGGAAATCAAACTCAAAAGCAAACCCTAACTCAGAACTCACCCAAACTCCCAAATAACATACAACATTCAATTATATAGCCTATTTATATAAATACATACATATACATATATATGTTTAATATCACCAATACAGAAATAATGTAAGAATCGTATCAGTCATGATCAGGACTAACATTTAGGTTAGGGTTTACCTAGTTGGGGTCGGAGGAGCGGGTCGTCGAGGGGGCAGGGGGTCGCCGGTGGGGAGCTGGAGATGAGGGTGGGCGGGGTCGCCGGTGGGAGCAGGGTCGCCGAGCGGGGTCGCGGAGGGTCGGGGGCCGAGGGGGCAGGGTCGCCGAGGGAGGAGGGGGTCGCCGGAGGCCCAGGGGGGAGGGGGTCGCCGAAGGCCGAGGGGGGAGGGTCGCCGAGGGGGAGCGCGCTTTCGTTTGGGAAAATTTTGAACGAAAAAATAATGGGGGGGAATGAAAACTGAAAGCCCTATATTTTCAATTTAGCGACATCACACCTATACGTCGGTAAACGTCGCTAATATTAGTAAAATTAGCAACGTTACAGTAGTTATGTCGGTAAACGTCGCTAATATTAGTGATACTAGCGACGTTCGCCGACTTATCCGTGTCGTATGTTTTCTTATACACAAAAAAGTCGCAAAACATCGCCGATCGTCGGTAATAGTGACGTATTGCGACGTTTATTGAATGCGTCGCTAATTCCTTAAACGTTAGCGACGTTTTAATAAAACGTCGCTAATTGCGTCGCTAATATGACTTATTCTAGTAGTGTGGGCCTTAATAAAATAATAAAAATATTAAATGATATAAAAAGTAAAAAAAATTGGAAATGATTATAAGGCATTAGGATCATTGTGATTAAGTTTGGAATATTCCAGATTATGCATTACCTATAACACTTTCTAGAAACTATAATTAAATTATTATTTAATTATTTAGTTCTTAAGGATTCTTAGAAAATTTCTAAAATTCTAAAAACTCACAAGAGGCTATCCTAAACTATTTCTAAGTGTCAAGGATCACTTCTAGGCTGTCTTTTTATAGTTTGTCTACCTACAGTCTTCTTGGAACAGACATTCCCTTAGGTCAAAATTATCAAAATATTTTTAACATGTTTTCTATGTTCGTCGAAAATAAAAATGATTTTTTCTTCCCAATTCCACTTCTTAACATTTATAGGGCAGCAGACATTATATGTTATATTTTTCTTCTACTTCCCAAAATTTAAGTGAAAATTCTTTTGACTACTTTTTCGCGGGTTCGATCTCTGTCTCAATTATTTTTCTAGTGAATTTAGTTCTCTGCTAAGAACTTTCTATTTTTTCCTAGCAATGTACTATTAAAAACAATGTGCTTGATGAATTATGGTCTAAATTTAATCTACCATGTGCTTAGTTTGTGTTTTATCTTATAAATTTACAATTTATTTTATATATTTTTTTACATTTTATATTATTTCTTACCAAGTCCTTTGGTATTATTTTAATTTTTATCAAATGAAAAACATTATAGTACCAACATGTTGTTCGAGTGCTTAGAGCACTAGATTTTTACAAGGCTAATTATAAGGGCACATCCAACTTGGAATATCCTAGTTTAGAGGAAACGTTACTCAAGGCAGTAGCAAAAGGGCTGCCCACCCATCCATTGCCCCCAAATCCTCTCAAACATATGCATTTCTATATTTTACTCTCTCATTCCCTTCAAACCCTCACAATCTTGAACTTCTTCTTCTCCACCACCTCCATCTTCACCAAAACCCTAATCTTCTTTCCAAATTTGGAAATGACACCCAAAGGTTCTTTACAATCAAGGTACAAATCTTGTTCCCAATCTTCTTTCTCCATCTTCTCAATTTCTTCATTTGGTATTATTATTTTTATTTCTTTTTACAAAGAAATTCTTTCTAATCCTTGTAACTTAATATCATAATGTATTGTCATATTGTAGAAGAACACAGATTACTCGTCAATGTCGTCATGTATGTTGTTATTTTTTATTTCTTTTGGGTTGGATTTTTGCACAGTCACGGGATAGAAGAACACAAGTAGGTCTGTAGAAAATTTATATAGTCATGTATGTTATTAGGGCTGTAGAAAATTTTTACAGTCCTGACAACGTACATGACTATAGAAACCTTCTACATTCATGTGTTCTTCCAGTCTATTCCAGGGCTAAATTGTTGAATTATAAGATTTTGATTTTTTTTATTAACGTTGTTGAGTTTGTTGTTTGCACATGCCAACAAAGCCAAGAAGTTGGAGAAAAGTTGCGTCAGCCGCAAGGGCGAGAACTATGTTGAAGTTGATGATAAATTGTAGATCATCGGCAATATCATTAATTTTTTTTTCCTCGAAGATAGAGAGCGGCATACTAAGAGTCGTCATGATAATAAGTTAGACACTTAGAATACAAGGGCGAGAACTATAAGCGGTGTATTAAGAAGTTGGAGAAAAGTCTTGTCAGTTGCAAGGGCGAGAATTATGTCAAATGCTTTACTAATAATGTATTGGTAATACTATATACACTTAGAACTCTTGTAATAATAAGTTAAACACTTAGAATACATACAGTAATAATGTATTAAAGGTATTTGTAGTTCATAGAGATTAACGGCAATATAGACAAATACTTTTAGCTTAAAGTTTTCTACTGTTAGACACCTAATATAACTTGAGAAGTTTTTGTTTTATTTAGAACTATCAAAAAAATTGACAGTCCTTCCAATTATTAGGACTGTCAAATTTTTTGACATTCCTAAATAAGACTTGTTATTCAATGAACAATATGTTTTATTTAGGATTGTCAAATTATTTGAGATTCCTAAATATGGAAAGTACTGTCAAAAAATTTGGGTGTCCTGACTATAGATAGGACCGTTAAAATTTTTGAGAGTTATGACTATAGATAAGACTGTTAAATAATTTGACAATCCATCATCATCTCCGTCGCGACTGTAGGCGAATTCGAATTTCGAAACCCTAAGGGCCTGTTTGGTAAACAGTAAGTGTGGGAAGAGTTGGATTTGGACTTTCAAAGAAAGAAAATTTATAGAAATTCATACAATTTCTTGTCCCCTTAATAGAAGACAAAGTTGTTTGGTTAGGGTAAGGAAGTGAGAAGTTGTTTGGTTAGGATAAGGAAGTGAGAAATTAAAAGTGGAAGAATATATTATAAATAGTAGTTAATTAACAATTATAATTAATTACTTTAACAATTTAATAAATTATAATTAATTAGTTAAGATGACATAGCCATACAAAATACAATTAATTACATTCATAAATTACTCAGGTTCGACTATTGACACCCCATCTATTTCTAAGTTGACCCCAAGTTCTTTTCATAACTTAAGTTGTATTATGAAATGACTGCTTTATCCTTTTCCTATTTCTAATTCTACCCAAACCCAAACAGCCATAGGACCCCACCCCTTCACTAACCCCACCCCTTCAATAACTAATCCAAAAACCTTAGAAGACATTATTTGAAGCTTGAAGAAATTACAATGGAGGGCCAAAGTAATGATAGAAGATCTCCCGTACCCAATGTAAGTCCTACCAATGTTTTTTTTCAAGTATTGATTCGGCTGTTTCGATTTTGAGAAGAAAACAAAATTCGCGGACTGTTCGACCATAACAAGTCGGACAAATCTACACTGTTCGACGAGGGGAGGTCGAACGTTTTTTGAACTGTCCGACCTGTACTGGTCGAACAGTGTGGATTTCTCCGGATTATGTCGGTCGAACAGTACTTTTTTTGAGTTAAATTTAAAAATTTTATTTTCCAACCTAATCCGATATTTGTATTTATCTTCATAGGAAAACACTTCAGATGGCATTGCGATTAACACTGAGATGAGTATTGTCACGCACCCGATGTACGAACAACAACTTGATTTCTCTGAAGAATTTCAAACTGATCAATTATTTGTTAGTCGAGAGTCATTGGTGAATTGGGTACGATCGATAGGAAACCTTCATAATATAGTAGTTTTGGTTAAACGGTCGGATAAAGGAGAAGGAAGACGAGCTCGAGTAATCCTGGGTTGCGAGCGAGGGGGTAAATATGTGCGACGGAAGGTAAAAGTTGATGAAGCAAATTTGGCTAATATTGCGAAGAAGCGAAGACCTGAACGGCTTACGGGCACGAAAAAATGTGATTGTCCGTTTCAGTTGAAAGGAGTACAATGCAATGATGTTGGGCAATGGTCACTTAAGGTTATGTGTGGCACACATAATCACCCAATGGGTCGAAATTTGGTTGGGCACTCCTATGTTGGTCGACTAACAGCAGCCGAAGACCAACTCGTCAAAGATTTGACGAAAAATAATACAAGGCCAAAAGATATATTGAGCACGTTGAAGGAATCCTTTAGGGAGAATGAATCGACATTAAAGACAATTTATAATGCTCGTCATAAGCATAGAGTTGCCGATAATTATTTGTTGGCGGCATCGGCGTACAACATGGCGTTTGTCCACATTCATGAGCTGGAGAGCGCTACGTTTCTTCCTATGGTGACAGAAGTTCCGACGAACCCTCGGCTTCACCGATTATATTGAATTGAAGTATCGTGCAACTGTTCCCGTACAAGTCGCGGCTTCACCGATTATATTGAATTGAATTTGCTTCAAGCTCATTAATTATTTGTAATGGAACGTTTGAACGTCTAATGAACTTGTGCTAATATTTTGTGGGACATTTGAACGTATAATGAACTGTGGCTCGTATTTTGAGAAATTTATAATGTCAGCATCCTCATCCTCTTCTTGATCAGTTTGGCGCTCTTCATCAGTGTGGCACTCTTCATCAGTGTGGCGTTCTTGCTCCTGCTCTTGGTCGACCGTTTGAGTCGAAGCAACAAGTGCTTGTTGTTGAAGACGTGCAAGTTCCTGCTCTTCAGCCCGACGTCTCCTAGCTGAAGCATGAGTCGTTTCCCTCCTACTAGTTTGCTTTCCTACAAGTTCCACCAAAATAACATGGCTTAAAGAAATATTTTTTAAATTGTATTGTTCGGTCTCGAAGAGTCGAACTAACCCACACTGTTCGACCATAACAGGTCGAACAAATCTGTACTGTTCGACCGAAACAGGTCGAACAGTAAGCAAGGTGTTCGACTATCGTGAGTCGAACACATTGCTGTGTGTCCGACCGACCAGAGTCGAACAGATCCGTAAATTTTGGGGAAAAATTCGATCTGTTCTTTCGTTCTAACCCTAAATGGTCGACAAAACAATGGGGTTCTAACCCTAAATGCTCGACAAAACAATGGGAGAGAATGTAGTTTGGATTGAAATGTTTGATACTCACCTCGATCCATGGTGAAGAGACTTCTCGGAGTGGGGTGAACAATGGGGGACTTCTCCGACTCAAATCTGGTGTTGGAGAGAAGTCCAACAGAGATGGGGAAGAGAGTAGTGTGGAGGAAGAGAGTAGTTAGGGTTAGGGTTAGGGTTTGATGGGGAAGAGAGTAGAGTGGAGGTGTATGTAGGGAGAGAGGAGAGTGGGGTGAATGTAGAATTTTGTGTATAGAGAGGAATGGGGTGTACTTAGAAATTGGGATGTGGGGGTTGTACACTATGGTTTAAGTCATAAGGGTATTTTTGTCAACATTTGGGGTGTACTTAGTATTTTTATAAGTTAATTTATTTTTAGGTGGGGTGTACTTAGAAATTGGGGTCAACTTAGAAATAGATGGGGTGTCAATAGTCGGACCCAAATTACTCGGTCCTCTCATAGTTTAGCTCTCACACATCTATTTGTAATTGACTTTCTTTTTCCTCTCAAAAAAGGGAAAATAGGTCCCCTTCTCCGGAACCGCAGCCGAGGTCCTGTTCGAGATTACTTCTTCCCCAAACGAAGTCACAGTGGTGCGCGGTGGTGTGGGACTCCGGACACCGAACTCCGCTGTGAACTCGTCGGAAGGGTGACAATGGCTCGATCTGGCCGCCAATCGGGAGCATGTCGGGGTCTTGATCGAGACCACTGTCGAACCTTCCCGCCCATCTCCATCATCTTCTATCGTAATTTATGCTATTGTTACTAATTATCATAATTAATTAATTACTTTCCTACTTTTCCAGCCACATCCAAGGTTTTTGAAGAGATGTAGAGAGGAATAAAAATATAGGAGATAGGAACTGATATTGTCAGGATTTGCAGCTTTTTATCCCAACTGTTTGTTTAACCAAACAGCTGATTTCAAGATTCATTTTCCACCTTCAGCAAGAACACTATTTTTCTGTCCAAATTCAGTTTACCAAACAGGCTCTAAAATGGACTAAAATTTCATAAATCTGCCCAAAAAACTTATAAATCAAATTTTACTTATTAGAAGATTAATTTTAGGCATGAATATGGATTGAGAACATTCTAACTTCTATAAAATAATGGATTTTGGATTTTAGGATTTTAGAGATAAAATGGAAAGAAAAAAATTAATGCAAAAAAATTATATAGTATGTAGTGGACAGCCCAAGTAATTTTTTTCTAGTGGCAAACATGTAAATAAAAAAAATTAGACTAGCCATGAATATGTTTGGATATCCCTCCCTTTATAATTAGAATTTTACAATGGCAAATATAAGGACACATCATTCTTTATTCCGGACTAGTCCAATTTTTTTTTGTTGATTTACACGTTTGCCACAAGAAAAATTACTCAGGGTAGTCCAAATGTTGGTATATAAGTCAATTTTTATTTTATTTTATTTTTTTGTCTTCTTCCTCATTTTTCTCTCCCAAAACCCTAAACTTTTTCCAAATTTTTTATTTGAAGTTAGGGTGCTCCCAACCAGACCATTTTTTATGGATCTTTCTTAATGCTTGGAATATGATCATCTGGTTTGGCATGTTGATGGGTTTCTGAGCAAAGAGTTTATCATGGCTTGCTCTTCTTTTTCTCACATCATGATCACTTTGGGAATAGGAAATCCAACTAACCTCAGTTTCTTCGATCATCTAAAATAGCTAGGCTTTAAATTGATTGTCCATACTGTCCAAAGTCTCCACAGTCCATCCGGAACAAAAAAATTTACCACTGTGTTCCATCTTTATATGTCAAAACTTTCAGGAACTTGCTGTAACAGCAAATTTCTTTCAGATCTGTCAAAAAATTTGACAGTTCTGGAAATGGTTGTTAGGAATATGATACGCAACAATATGATACGCAACAATATCATATATGATATGCAATAGTAACACAACATCATATTAGATTGACAATAACACAAATAAAAATCTAATACCATCATCAGTGTCAAATAAAATATCATATTGTATTACAAATTCCAAAGTTACACACAACATCGCACAACGTATCAAATTACAAATTCCAATGTTTTTAATTGTCATGACGACTCTTAGAACGTCGTTCTTTTATCTTCGAGAAATGGAAAATCAGTAGTATTGTTAATGTTCTATAACTACTCACCAACTTCAACATAGTTTTCGACATTGCAACTGATGAGACTCTTTCCCAACTGTTTGGCTTTGTTAGCCTATATGAGAAATACACAACAAACTCATCAATGTTAATGAACAAAGGTATATTTTATAATTCAACAATTTAGTCCTCACCATTTTCAGCAGAGCAGCTATTCTGAATATTAAATAAAGCTATCTTGAATATTAAGTAAAGAAATATTTGAAATAAATTAGCAGAGCAGCTATTATGAATATTAAACAAAGCTATCCTGAATATTAAATAAAGAAATATTTGAAGTAAATTAACAGAGAATTAAAATTAACAACCATACAAACTGTACAACTTTTCTAAAGTCCTGGAATTGACTGAAAATACACAGGACTGTAGAAAATTTTACAGTCATGACAACGTACATGACTGTAAAAATTTCTACAAACCTGAATAAACTGTTAGAACACTAGATTGTAGAAATTTCCTATAGTCGTGACAACGTACAAGACTGTAAAAATTTTATATAGTCCTCTGTGCTTCAATTCCGTGTCTGTGCCGAAAAACATACCCAAAGAATTGAGAAATAATAATGGAAAATGAAAAAATGGAGGAAGAAGAGTGGGATACCTTGATTGTGAAGAACCTTTAGGTGCCATCTTCAAAATTGGAAAGAAGATTGGGAAAAAATCTAGGGTTTCGATGAAGATGGAGCTGGTGGAGAAGGAGTGACGGGTTTAAGAAGAGAGAGAGTGAAAATTAGAAATAATTGAGTTTGAGTGAGTTTGGAGGGTTGGGGTGGGTAGGCAGCCCTTAGTAAAAAATGAGCTGTCCTGAGTAATTTTTTTCCTAAACTGGACTAGTCCCAATGGGCTAGCCCTGAGTAAAGAATGTTGTGCCCTTAAAAGAATGTTGTGCCCTTATAATGTTATAAGGGCACATCATTCTTTACTCAAGACTAGCTCAGGATTGGGGTAGCTTATAAGGGCACATCATTCTTTACTCGGGACTAGCCTAGGATTGGCTCCTCCTACTACTACTACTATTGTCGACTCCTCCTCATCTTGCTACTGCCAACGAGCTCGGCCCACTATCGAAACATACAAAAATCATTTCTCAGCACTGACAACACCAAAAATAAATTAAAATTAAAATGATCATTGCCAAATTTTGACATCATGGACATAATTCGAATAGGGTTTTGTAACCCATGTTCCCGAATTTTTCAAAATTTTATTTATTTTATTTGAAATATTTCGTGTTAGAAATTTTTTATTTGAATTTCTATAAAGGAAATCATAAATATTTTCGAATGACACAAAAAGTTTTGCCAAATTATATTTTCAAAAATTAGATTTTGGATTTATGAAAATATTGTTTGAATTATTTTGATGACATTAAATATAACCTTGAATTATTATTGTAATCAAATATTAGAATTAGATTTGATTAATTTAGTTTTAAAATTATTGATTATTATCTTTGACCAATAAAAATCTATTGCTAAATTATTTTACATAACATTTTGGATTATGTAAATATGTTTTAAATTATTTTTTATGAAAATAAATATAATTTTAAATTATGTATGGTAAATAATATTTGATTATATTTGAATAATTATGTTTTAAATATTTATTTGATTTAAATTTATGGAAAGATTTGATCATTGGATTCTTAATCCATATCTATTTAGGAAATCTCCATCTATTTAAAGAAAGCCTTTCCCCCCTCTAATCTAATCCTAATTAAGGAATTGTTACCCATTGTATATACATATAGAACTTATGAACATCTCTCATATTTTTCTTTCCCAAAATTTCTCTTTTTCGTCCAAAATAGCTCAAAATTCATCATAAATTTAGCCTCATCTTTCATAAGCTACAACAACTTCGCGAAGCCGTTACAAATCCGGACTCTATTTTACCTCTATTTTCTTTGTTAGAACCGTATCGATGTTAGCTTTCCAAATTTATAATTTATTTTTTGTAATTATGAGTGTGAATTTCTTAAAATTGTTTGAATTTGAGTTGTTTGAAAATTAATATTTCGCACTATTTTTGAGATTTTGGGAGATTATGAACTCCATTTTGCAAACTGTTGATATTTTGGAGAATTGACACATACTAATTTTTAAAAAATTAATAAAATTGTTCAATATTTTATTTAATTTGTAAGATTCATAGATAGTCGGTGATTCACTAAATTAGTAGTGGTTAGCCATAATTGCAATAACTTTCAACCAAATTGTAATTCAGTGGCGCATGTCGACTACGACTTAACTCGAGTCAAGTACAATATTACTTTATATTCTTAGCATATTATAATGCTATTCTTCATTGTGTTTTCATCTAGTATCTCGTTGAGACACGATTGTGACATGATGGGATTGTTGTACCGTTGCTCAGTTATTGTTCTTTAGTAAGTCAGGAGGAGAAATACTAAGTAGGTATGTAAACAAACCCAATTAATGTTAATGTGGATAGGTAAGTCATACAACTCACATATGGGTTAGTCGTACCTTTAAATATGGATAGCCATCAAGATAATGTGCCATATTAGTCCAGTCGTTCACATGTCGAAAGGTATTTTATGCACATTGTCTGTTAGTCTTACTTGTACATTATCCAAATGTCTTGTTTATACATGTTCTTGTCAGCGGTTTCTTATACATATTATTGTTTTCAGTTCATATACATGTTTCCTTATTTGTTATATTGCATCTCTATTTGTCTAGATTTATTTTGTGCTGAGTTGCATTATTGCAATAGGGTTGTACTTTGCTCCTTTCCTGAATGGATACGTTGTAAGTGACTCGCTATTTTGCACTAAAGACCTTTCTAGGGGGTAGAGTCATTTTGGAGGTTAATCTTAGTCTCCAGATAGATTAGATAGTTCTTGGATTTATCCATTTAGCGGGTTTGTTCCTGAATATTATTTTAATGTATTATTGGGTTTGAATAATTAATGAAATGTTTGAAGGGATACTAGATATCGTAGAATAGTATTTTTCTTCTTGTTATTTCATCATATGGCAAGGGCCATATATATAGGGATAAGGGGAACCCCAAGGGTCATGAGTTACATGATCCCAAGGGTCATGTGTAACTCATGACATAATGGTGAATAGTAAGGGTTTCACAACACTCCCTCTTATTCATCAATTTCTTTGGATCCACTTATGAAATACTTCAGGATTCAACAAGCTAATGGGGTGGATACTGCTGGATCCAGAGTAAACTTGGTTTGCCTCGTTAAAACCTTGGCTGTGGAAAACCCAGTGGGAAAAACCATCAGTCCTAAGAAAAAAGAGTACAATCATATAGTTTTACTCCCCCTGATCTATACAAGCTTCAGGCTTGCAGGTCTTTTAGTTGCCTCATCCCTATTCCTCTTACAAGCTTTACAAAAGTACATCGTGGCAGTGTTTTGGTAAACAAATCTGCTAAGTTATTACAAGATTGAATTTGTTGTATTTTGACTTGTTCCTTCTCTTGAAGGTCGTGCGTCCAGAAGAATTTGGGGGATATGTTCTTCGTCTTGTCATTCTTTATGTATCCTTTCTGAAGTTGAGCTACGCATGCTGCATTATCTTCAAAAAGGGTAGTAGGCTCAAGTTCACCAGTCTTCAGGCTAGTAGATGCCAAAATGTGCTGAATGACGGAGCGAAGCCAAACACACTCCTTGCTTGTTTCATGGATTGCCAGGAGTTCAGAATGGTTGGATGAGATAGCCACACTGGTCTGTTTGACGGACCTCCAGGAGATAGCCGTACCACCGAAAGTAAACACAAATCCAGTTTGTGATTTCTCTGTGTGGTGATCTGATCTATAACCTGCATCTGAATAACCAAATAAAGTGTAAGACCCACTATTCGGGTAATATAGTCCTAGGTCTATAGACCCTTGGAGGTTGTCACGACCTGCACCCGGATATACGGGTACGAATACGTGGGCCACGCCCAGCCTACGCCGCAGTATCGACGGTAGAGCGCTGTCAAGTATACTATACTAACTACAACATCTAAGGATCCATAACTAGAATGTACTCATGTCACATCACGAAAACTAAGGAAGATAAGACAAAAATTAATAACAATATCACTAGAACAACTAGAATCTATAATGATCATAAGACAGGAAATAAAGAAGGAAAACAAGACAATCTAAGGATAACTACCAGGCAACTCACATAGAAGAATAGTGAGATCCACCTCAGCTAGCAACATCATGAAGTCCAATACTGAGGGCACAACTACTCCTAAAATTTTATCAACATATCCAGTCAGGATGGAACAAGCACAAATCTCAAATAACAGTTCTAGTTAGACGATATTGAAAATGTAGCAGTAAATAGAGAGAATATACGATGGTAAAATAATGTGTACATGAATCATGGTAAGGCATGTCAAGACTGTAACTGAGTGTAAGAACAAGAAAACAGTATATATCATGTACAAAAATCTGGAACTATATCTATGTGAGTTTAGTATTAGTTTCAACATGTGATCGGCTTAGAACTTGATACAATGTTTGGCCGGGCTAATCATACGTGAGTGTATGATTAACACTATACAATGATGATACAATAATCTGTGGGGTATTGATCACATATCTACGCTAACACCCCCATCCCTGACTAATATAGTGGATCCAGTCATGACATGTCATGACACGTGATTCTCTGAGAAGGTAGCTAGCCTTCGCAGGAATCCTGTCTATACAATGCACAAGGAACTATGAAGACTTGCACAAGGCATACCATATATAAGAGGAATAACATCTTATGACGGGATCCAGACAAATACTAATCCGTGTGAACAATATGTCAAGAGAACAAGGATATCTACACTAAATACAAGAAACAAAGACGATATCATAAAACAGAAATATTATCAGAGAATGTACTCGCCTGTGATCTGGTACAATATGTCAACTGGTCCAAGAACAGTGCCTCGGGGACCTATAGGTGGAATATTGTATCAATATAAGGGTTTGGAAGTAAAATCAAATCATACCAAGTCAAACTAGGTCAAGGCAAGTCAAAGCAAGTCAAACTAGGTCAATCTAAGACAAGGGTTGACTTACAGTTGACTTTCGGTCAACTGGTCAACTCTGGTGAACCCTAGGTCAACTTTAGGTCAAACTTGACTAACGTTGACTAACAGTTGACTTTGGGTCAACTGGTCAACTCTGGTCCAGTTCTAGTCAATTATAGGCTACGGTTGACTTTCGGTTGAATTTTGGTCAAAATAGTCAACTGTGGTCAACCAAGGTCAAAACTAGTCTAACCTGGGTCAAATGTTGACTCTACTTCGACGTTCAGTCAAAGCAGTCAACCATGGTCAAACAGGGTCAAATCTAGTCTCTACAAACATCTACAGGGTCAACACATTCAATTTCAGTGGTTGTGAAATCACTGGAACCGATGGATCTCAAAATACCACAAAAGGAGAAAGATTATAATAATAGGGTAAAAACCTACAGATGTTGTCGGATGGTGAAACAACCATTACCAACGTGTCCAGAATGGTCAAATCAGCTAGGATAGCCTGTCCATAAGTCCAATTTGGACACAGGAGCAAAAAGGTAATTTCGGGTCAAAATGGTATCCGTGTCGGACCCACTTTGCACCGAAAAACGTACCGGAATAAAAGTGCACAAAACCTAACAAATTATATGTCCACGAATCCAGAATGACGATACGAACTCAACGGTATTTCCGGAATTGGATTCCGATGACCCGATCTCAATTTGGTTCGTTGAACCGGACATTGAAAACCGATTTGCACGGAAAAGCGTGTCGGAGCCAATGTCCTCAAAACTCAGCAAATTATTTGTCAACGAGTCCAGAACGATAATACGAACTCAACGGTATATCCGGAATTGGATTCCGATGAGCCGAACTCAAAATGACCCGTTGATTCAGAAAGTGGGACCCGCTTTGCATCGAAATGCGTGCGAGGGCCCACGTTCTCCAAATCAAGCAAACTTTATATGAAAACATGCCAGAACGACGCCATAAGTCTACTGGTGGTGTCAGAAATTGAATCCGGAGTCCCGGGTTCAAAAATGGAATTTAACAAGTGCAACACTAAGAATTCGAACGGCCAACTTTGGCGTCGAATTCGACCGACCTAACAAGCTCAAACTGAAATGAAGTCTAAAGGGGGCAGGAAGAGGGTTATACCAGCTTCGCACAGGAACTAGTGGCGCGCAAAACGGAGCTGCGACGACGAAGATACGAACCCGCGAATTTGGCGTCACGAAACTGTCCAAAAATAGTTCAATTAAAATGTCAACTTGGTGGCCAGTTTTCACATAGCAAACGACAAAATTAACGGGGGAAATTTGAGAGGGATGAAGGGGTATATACCGAGATTGAGACGGAGCGAAGAAATCGTCGATCCAACGGTCGGATTGTCCAAAAAATCTGCGTGAAGTCGCTGCGACGGAGCGCAAATTCTGAAATTTTCTCCGCGTGCGCGTCGAAGGAACTCCGTGCAAAACGCACGAATCGCCTATTTAACGCGTCGGGGAGGACGACGGCGCACCCAGGGGGGGTCGCCGAAGCTCGCCTGGGCTTGGGGTGGCCGACGGCGGCGATGGTTGGTCGCGACGGTGCGCCAACCCGCAGCGGCTCGCGCTCTTATGCTGCGCGCGCTTGGTGGCGCGCTGCTGCCGCTGTTGTGATGGCTGCTGCTGCTGCGTGGCTCGGCCAGGGGCGGTCGGCCACGGTGGCGCACGGCCACCGCTGCTGCGGCGCGCTCTTCTCAGCCAGGGGGTGGTGGTGGCGATGGTTGTAGTTGATGGTGGAGTAGTTGGAGAAGATGATGATGTGAAGATTAAGAAGTAGTGGAGGAGAAGGGGGAGCTCGGCCATGAAGGCTCGGCCAAGTAGGTGGAGGTGAGCTCGGTTTGGAGGAGGAGAGGAAGGTGGAGTCGGCTGTGAGGGAGCTGGGCTCGGGAGGAGCTCGGCATGGGGGACCTCTCGGCCATGGGTTGCATGAAGTAGAAAGGGAGAGAGAGATGATGTGCTGTGAGAAAAAAAAATGAGAGGGAAAGAGAGAGAAAGAGATGAATTGAATTAAAGAATGAGAGAGAGAGGTGTCGGCCACGTGGGGGTTGTCCTGATGGGAGAGGGGAGTGTTGTGCTTGTGATGGGGAGGGGTGTAGGTGTTTGTATTAGAGGAGAGAGTGAGAGACAGATAGATATTTGTGTGTGTGGGTATATATATATTATATATATAGAGAGAGAGAGGTATTTAGAGAGAGGATAGAGAGAGGAGGTGGTGGTCGGCTAGCATGGGAGAGGGGTGTTGTGTGTGTGTAAGAGTTATTTAGGAAGAGAGAGAAAGTGGGAGTTATATATATATTATTTATGTATGTATATATGTGTATATATATACAAATGAGAGAATTGATATTTATACATAAAAAAGAGATATTTAGGGTAGAGGAAAAATATCAGTGGGGATATGGGCAGTCATGATGGAGGGCAACATGGAGTAGGGGTTGGGTTCAGTGGAGCCGAGTTGGGCCAAAATCGGACATGGTCCAATATTTGAATTAAAATAGGTATTTATAATCATGGATAAATAAGTAGCATGTGGGGGCTCAAATAAATGGGACACAAGTGGCAGGCGGGTAGTAGGCTTCATTTGGGCCATGCCTCTATTTGGGGTCGACTAGGTTGGGTCGATGTCGGATCCTGAAATTAAATTGAAATTTAAATCAGGTTTTACGGTAGATAATTAATTGGCCTAAATTGAATCGAAAGTTGTGCGAAGGAAATGGAACACAAAATGGAGTGTCTGAGTGGGACACGAAGGTCATGGGTGAAGAGCGTCTCGAGTAGATCAGGCATGACAAGTTGGTTCTGAGAAAACGACTGGTGTGGTGCTCCTAAATTAAAAGTCACGGTAACGCGCTTATGAGGATCAAGGAAAAGAGTGGGAAAATAAATAAATAATTAAATGGTCTAATTTGACCCGAACTTGCGCGAATCAAAAAGAGCACAAGGGAACGAGTACAAGTGGGACAGGATATATCAAAATGAAGATAATCTCGTCTACTACAAACTCCAAGAAGGAAGTTTCCAGAGACTGGCATCCCTGATGCTCTAGAATTCCAAGTCACGGTAAAGAGCATTAAATTAAATAATAATCAAATAATAATATTTATTCAAAATAATTGATTTATAAAAATAAAAAAATAAGCCCTAATTTCAGGGGCTTACAATCCTACCCACCTTATAAAAATTTCGTCCTCGAAATTAAAGGTTGGTAGTGGGGTTAAAATATGATAGAAGGTTTAGGCAATATTTTAGGCACGATCCAAGAATGACAAGTTTGCACGATCAAGAAAATCGATTTACAATTGTTCAGGCACGATGAGGGATTTGGCACGATAGAATCATGATATGAACAAAATTATATGTTCATGATTTCAGAAATAAGCCAAGTCATTGGAGCACAATTTTAGAGACGATTAGAAGAATCGAAGATATAATGAAGTTCAAGTACGGGGTGATTTGTAGGACTTACGTTGATGGAAATCAACCCGAAAGTCGCATAGGCCCGATCAAGATGAAAAACTAGCCATGACCAAAACAAGATTTGGCATGGTTGAGATAAAATTTCAGACACAAAACCAAAATCGAAGTCAATGTCTTATAGGCCCGATCAAAGATTAAGGAGGATGATTAATAAAATCATGAAATACGATCCAAGTTCAAACGCGATTAAAATCGAAAATAGTTTAAGTTCACTTGGCACGATTTAAGGGTTAAGATTATCAAGATCATGAAAAACCAAAGTTGGATAGTCATGATCTAAAACAGGGCTAAGAGAAGCAAATGTAGAGAAAAATTTGAGAATAGCACGATTGAGAGGTAGATTTGATAGAAATCGGATTATAGGTCACATAAGCACGATCAAGATCCAAGTTCAGTTATGAAAGACGATAAAATCATGAATTCGAAATCAAGGTCCTAAAAGCACAATTTAGGAAGGAACCCAAGTCACAAGGAATTTGAAGTCATCTAGAGTCTAGTCAGCAACCAAGACTCTTTGGCACGATAAACAAGATGACCAAAATTGATTGGTCATGGACAGAAGGGAATCAAAATCTTAATAGTATTAAAATTTTAGAAACAATTGAGATATAAACATTTCGAAATTTTTAGAGTTTTCAAGTGTAGATGACAGATACAGATATGAGATAGTTGATTTGTGTAATCAAGACATAGCTAAACTAGTCAAAGGAAATGATGGCAAGATGAGGAAATCATCATACGATGGGAGAGAAAATAATGATAAACAAGAAATAATGGTAGGAATTATCTTGCTCAATTGGTAAAAGAAGTGAATCAATTTAAGATACAACCTGATAACCATACACGTCTATCCAAAACCATGCTGTCAGAATTTACGCCACGCCAATAAGCATAGCTGCAATAAACGATAGAGTCCATAACTAAGGTATACACCCTATAATCATGTCATCTAGATTCCTTACCACGCCAACCGGTATGGCTGCAAGAGAATCTAAATTTCATAACTAGGATAGTATATCCAAAATCAGGCTCCATGTCCCTGCCAGGCTAGCTAATATGACTGCGATAAATTCCAAACTCCATAAGTAGACATTTATCGTTCTCCTCGTCTCCATCAAATATGTTTATCAGGATATCTTAACTCAATCCTTAAAAAAACTTATCTCAAACAAAGTCAAAATCGAAGTCAACAACGAACGAACATCAAGATTCAAAATTCAACAACGAATCAAAGATAGGTAAATGGAAACTAGCATAAACAGATTTCGAGATAGGATTTAGAAGAAAATTCTCAGGAGATGTCCCGAGGGTACTACCTAGGTCAAGATAGAAAACGGTAGAATATAATCTAAAACAAACCTCGACCATGATACGAGGTTGGTAAATCATATTCACGTCTCAACCTAGAAGATACAAGTCCAACTTATAACTTCCCTCTGGGGTCCACAAACTCATCCCAAGAAGGAATAAAGTTTGATACAGACAGATATTTCAGAAATCAGGACGAATGGAAACAAGTGGGAAAAGATTTGAAAGCCTTCGAAATAAGATTCCCTAGGGGTCATCCCTGGAATCTACCAAGAGTTCCTAATATGTGACTGAGTACCAAAATCCTAAAATATTCCATGACTCAACCTTAATCCTAGGGCAGGCTCGCAGTAGTACAGATAAGTTCAAGTACTACCACGACTTCGCATTAATTGCAAAGACTGACCTGCATGGGCCACCACTAAAAACGTGTCACGACCCGCACCCGGATATACGGGTACGAATACGTGGGCCACGCCCAGCCTACGCCGCAGTATCGGCGGTAGAGCGCTGTCAAGTATACTATACTAACTACAACATCTAAGGATCCATAACTAGAATGTACTCATGTCACATCACGAAAACTAAGGAAGATAAGACAAGAATTAATAACAATATCACTAGAACAACTAGAATCTATAATGATCATAAGACAGGAAATAAAGAAGGAAAATAAGACAATCTAAGGATAACTACCAGGCAACTCACATAGAAGAATAGTGAGATCCACCTCAGCTAGCAACATCATGAAGTCCAATACTGAGGGCACAACTACTCCTAAAATTTTATCAACATATCCAGTCAGGATGGAACGAGCACAAATCTCAAATAACAGTTCTAGTTAGACGATATTGAAAATGTAGCAGTAAATAGAGAGAATATACGATGGTAAAATAATGTGTACATGAATCATGGTAAGGCATGTCAAGACTGTAACTGAGTGTAAGAACAAGAAAACAGTATATATTATGTACAAAAATCTGGAACTATATCTATGTGAGTTTAGTATTAGTTTCAACATGTGATCGGCTTAGAACTTGATACAATGTTTGGCCTGGCTAATCATACGTGAGTGTATGATTAACACTATACAATGATGATACAATAATCTGTGGGGTATTGATCACATATCTACGCTAACACCCCCATCCCTGACTAATATAGTGGATCCAGTCATGACACGTCATGACACGTGATTCTCTGAAAAGGTAGCTAGCCTTTGCAAGAATCCTCTCTATACAATGCACAAGGAACTAGAAAGACTTGCACAAGGCATACCATATATAAGAGGAATAACATCTTATGACGGGATCCAGACAAATACCAATCCGTGTGAACAATGTGTCAAGAGAACAAGGATATCTACACTAAATACAAGAAACAAAGACGATATCATAAAACAGAAATATTATCAGATAATGTACTCGCCTGTGATCTGGTGGAATATGTCAACTGGTCCAAGAACAGTGCCCCGAGGACCTATAGGTGGAATACTGTATCAATATAAGGGTTTTGAAGTAAAATCAAATCATACCAAGTCAAACTAGGTCAAGGCAAGTCAAAGCAAGTCAAACTAGGTCAATCTAAGACAAGGGTTGACTTACAGTTGACTTTCGGTCAACTGGTCAACTCTGGTCAACCCTAGGTCAACTTTAGGTCAAACTTGACTAACGTTGACTAACAGTTGACTTTGAGTCAACTGGTCAACTCTGGTCCAGTTCTAGTCAATTATAGGCTACGGTTGACTTTCGGTTGACTTTTGGTCAAAATAGTCAATTGTGGTCAACCAATGTCAAAACTAGTCTAACCTGGGTCAAATGTTGACTCTACTTCGACGTTCAGTCAAAGCAGTCAACCATGGTCAAACAGGGTCAAAGGTAGTCTCTACAAACATCTACAGGGTCAACACATTCAATTTCAGTGGTTGTGAAATCACTGGAATCGATGGATCTCAAAATACCACAAAAGGAGAAAGATTATAATAATAGGGTGAAAACCTACAGATGTTGTCGGATGGTGAAACAACCATTACCAACGTGCCCAGAATAGTCAAATCAGTTAGGATAGCCTGTCCATAAGTCCAATTTAGACACAGGAGCAAAATAATTTTGGGTCAAAATGGTGTCCGTGTCGGACCCACTTTGCACCGAAAAACGTGCCGGAATAAAGTGCACAAAACCTAACAAATTATATGTCCACGAATCCAGAATGACGATACGAACTCAGCGGTATTTCCGGAATTGGATTCCGATGACC
This sequence comes from Iris pallida, assembly GCA_029216955.1. Taxonomy (NCBI): domain Eukaryota; kingdom Viridiplantae; phylum Streptophyta; class Magnoliopsida; order Asparagales; family Iridaceae; genus Iris; species Iris pallida. The sequence continues at coordinate 8,801,053 of JANAVB010024994.1, forward strand.
CGATCTCAATTTGGTTTGTTGACCCGGACATTGAAAACCGATTTGCACGAAAAAGCGTGTCGGAGCCAATGTCCTCAAAACTCAGCAAATTATATGTCAACGAGTCCAGAATAAAAATACGAACTCAACGGTATATCCGGAATTGGATTCCGATGAGTCGAACTCAAAATGACCCGTTGACTCAAAAAGTGGGACCCGCTTTGCACCGAAATACGTGCCAGGGCCCACGTTCTCCAAATTAAGCAAACTTTATATGAAAATATTCCAGAACGATGCCATGAGTCTACTGGTGGTGTCAGAAATTGAATCCGGAGTCCCGGGTTCAAAAATGGAATTTAACAAGTGCAACACTAAGAATTCGAACGGCCAACTTTGGCGTCGAATTCGACCGACCTAACAAGCTCAAACTGAAATGAAGTCTAAAAGGGGCAGGAAGAGGGTTATACCAGCTTCGCACAGGAACTGGTGGCGCGCAAAAGGGAGCTGCGACGACGAAGATACGAATCCGCGAAGTTGGCGTCACGAAACTGTCCAAAAATAGTTCAATTAAAACGTCAACTTGGTGGCCAGTTTTCACATAGCAAACGACAAAATTAACGAAGGAAATTTGAGAGGGATGAAGGGGTATATACCGAGATTGAGACGGAGCGAAGAAATCGTCGATCCAACGGTCGGATTGTCCAAAAAATCCGCGTGAAGTCGCTGCGACGGAGCGCGAATTCTGAAATTTTCTCCGCGCGAGCGTCGACGGAACTCCGTGCAAAACGCACGAATCGCCTATTTAACGCGTCGGGGAGGACGACGGCGCACCCGGGGGGGTCGCCGGAGCTCGCCTGGGCTTGGGGTGGCCGACGGCGGCGATGGTTGGTCGCGGCGGTGCGCCAACCCGCAGCGGCTCGCGCGCTTATGCTGCGCGCGATTGGTGGCGCGCTGCTGCCGCTGTTGTGGTGGCTGCTGCTGCTGCGTGGCTCGGCCAGGGGCGGTCGGCCACGGTGGCGCACGGCCACCGCTGCTGCGGCGTGCTCTTCTCAGCCAGGGGGTGGTGGTGGCGATGGTTGTAGTTGATGGTGGAGTAGTTGGAGAAGATGATGATGTGAAGATTAAGAAGTAGTGGAGGAGAAGGGGGAGCTCGGCCATGAAGGCTCGGCCAAGTAGGGGGAGGTGAGCTCGGTTTGGAGGAGGAGAGGAAGGTGGAGTCGGCTGTGAGGGAGCTGGGCTCGGGAGGAGCTCGGCATGGGGGACCTCTCGGCCATGGGTTGCATGAAGTAGAAAGTGAGAGAGAGAGATGATGTGCTGTGAGAAAAAAAATGAGAGGGAAAGAGAGAGAAAGAGATGAATTGAATTAAAGAAGGAGAGAGAGAGGTGTCGGCCACGTGGGGGTTGTCCTGATGGGAGAGGGGAGTGTTGTGCTTGTGATGGGGAGGGGTGTAGGTGTTTGTATTAGAGGAGAAAGTGAGAGAGAGATAGATATTTGTGTGTGTGGGTATATATATATTATATATATATATAGAGAGAGAGAGGTATTTAGAGAGAGGATAGAGAGAGGAGGTGGTGGTCGGCTAGCATGGGAGAGGGGTGTTGTGTGTGTAAGAGTTATTTATGAAGAGAGAGAAAGTGGGAGTTAAATATATATTATTTATGTATGTATATATGTGTATATATATACAAATGAGAGAATTGATATTTATACATAAAAAAGAGATATTTAGGGTAGAGAAAAAATATCAGTGGGGGTATGGGCAGTCATGATGGAGGGCAACATGGAGTTGGGGTTGGGTTCAGTGGAGCTGGGTTGGGCCAAAATCGGACATGGTGCAATATTTGAATTAAAATAGGTATTTATAATCATGGGTAAATAAGTAGCATGTGGGGGCTCAAATAAATGGGACACAAGTGGCAGGCGGGTAGTAGACTTCATGTGGGTCATGCCCCTATTTGGGGTCGACTAGGTTGGGTCGATGTCGGGTCCCGAAATTAAATTTGAATTTAAATCAGGTTTTACGGTAGATAATTAATTGGCCTAAATTGAACCGAAACTTGTGCGAAGGAAATGGAGCACAAAATGGAGTGTCTGAGTGGGACACGAAGGTCATGGGTGAAGAACGTCTCGAGTAGATCAGGAATGACAAGTTGGTTCTGAGAAAACGACTGGTCTGGTGCTCCTAAATTAAAAGTCACGGTAACGCGCTTATGAGGATCAAGGAAAAGAGTGGGAAAATCAATAAATAATTAAATGGTCTAATTTGACCCGAACTTGCGCGAAGCAAAAAGAGCACAAGGGAACGAGTTCAAGTGGGACATGATATATCAAAATGAAGATAATCTCGTCAACTACAAACTCCAAGAAGGAAGTTTCCAGAGACTGGCAACCCTGATGCTCTAGAATTCTAAGTCACGGTAAAGAGCATTAAATTAAATGATAATCAAATAATAATATTTATTCAAAATAATTGATTTATAAAAATAAAAAAATAAGCCCTAATTTCAGGGGCTTACATAGGTAGCGCAGAAGATGCTTCACTCCATTCCAGTGGCGCTTTGTGGGCGCTGCACTGTATCTGGCTAATAAGTTAACTGAAAACGCTATATCATGACGCGTACAGTTAGCTATATTGAGTAGTGCCCCAATGGCACTTAGGTAAGGTACTTCAGGACCTAATGATTCCTCCCCCTCTTCCAGTGGACGGAAAGGGTCCTTTACGTCCAATGATCGAACGACCATTGGTGTACTAAGGGGATGGCATTTATCCGTGTGGAATTGTTTAAGTAATCTTCGTGTATATGTAGATTAGTGTAACAGGATACCACCCTTTAGGTGTTCGATCTGTAAGCCAAGACAATACTTTGTTTTCCCTAGGTCTTTCATTTCAAAAGTTGTCTTAAGGCTTTCAGATATCTCAGTGATCTCTGCAGGAGATCCAATGAGATTTAAGTCGTCTACATAAACGGCGACTATAACAAATCTTGTTCCCGATCTTTTTATAAAGATACACGGGCAGACTTTATCATTAGTGAATCCTTGCGTAGCAAGAAACTCACTTAGTCTGTTATACCACATTTTTCCTGATTGTTTAAGACCGTACAATGATCTTTGTAACCTTACAGAATAGGTGTCCCGAGGTCTATCTGTTTTCTCTGGTGAAATTTTATATCCTTCAGGGAGTTTCATATAGATATCTTTATCTATATTGCCATAAAGATATGCAGTCACAACGTCCATGAGCTGCATTTCTAGGCTTTTCAGAGAAGAGAGGCTGATCAGGAATCTGAAGGTATTCCCATCCATGACCAGAGAATATGTTTCTTCATAATCTATTCCCGGTTCCTGGGAGAAACCTTGTGCTACAATGCGTGCTTTGTAGCGCACAACTATGTTGTGTTCATTTCTTTTTCTTGTGAAGATCCATTTATATCCTACAGGGTTTTACACCTTCAGGTGTTTGGACTACTGGTCCAAAGACTTCGTGTTTCAAGAGTGAGTCCAGCTCTACACCTATTGCTTCGTTCCACTTTGGCAAATCGCCTCTGCGTTTACATTCCGCTAGAGACCGTGGATCGATGTCATCGTCATTTTCAGTGACGTGAATGGCAATATTGAACGTAAAATCGTCGTCGACGACTGTGCTTTTTCTGTTCAGTACCTCTCTAGTACGTACATAATTTAATGATATTTTTCCTGTTTGTTCCTCTTCAGGGGAAACTAGGAGGGGAGAGGTAGCTGATCTGAGCTCAGCATCCTGTGTTGGGATCTTCTTAATTTCTCTAGGGTTTTTTCTTTTACGAGGGACTTTGTCTCTCGAACCTGGTGGGCGTCCTCTTTTTAATTGAGGTATTGCCATTTCTGCTGCCGGCGGATTGCATCCATCTTTGGGGATGTCAATCCTAGCTGGCGTGTTGGCAGCAAGGACGTGTGATCTGACAATCTTCTGGTTTTCAGTAAATGTATCCGGAAGTATATGTACAGTGTTCTGAAGATGTAATATCTTCAGGATCTCATCTTCACATTGACTTGTACGCGGATCAAAATGAGACAAAGTTTTTTTGTCCCAAGAAATTGTCTTAGAAGCTTCTGGCTTCTTAGACTGTGTGCCCAGTTTAGGAAATAATCCTTCATCAAACTCACAGTCATCAAGACGTGTCTTAAATACATCACCCGTTAGGGGTTCTAGGTATCTAATTATAGAGGGTGAGTCAAACCCAACATAGATACCTAATCGACGTTGTGGACCCATTTTGGTCCTCTGTGGGGGAGCAATAGGGACGTAAACAGCACAACCAAAAACTCTCAAATGAGAGATATTTGGAGGTGAACCATAAGCGAGCTGCATCGGAGATAGAATATGACCTCCAGAAGGCCGTATTCTAATAAGTGATGCGACATGCAATATAGCATGACCCCAAGCTTCCACAGTCAACTGTGACTGCATCAAAAATGGACGAGCAATCCATTGTAATCTCTTAATAAGAGATTCTGCTAACCCGTTCTGGGTGTGAACATGAGCTACAGGATGTTCAACTTCGATGCCAGTTGCTTGGCAATAGTCTTGAAAAACCTGTGAAGTAAATTCACCCGCATTATCAAGTCTTAATTTTTTGATATGGTTATCGGGAAAATGAGCCCGCAACTTAATTATTTGTGCCAATAGCTTAGAAAAAGCTAAGTTGCGGGTGGACAAAAGACACACATAAGACCATTTAGTAGATGCATCGATAAGTACCATAAAGTACCTAAATTGACCACTTGCGGGGTGTATAGGTCCGCAAATGTCTCCATGAATTCTCTCTAAGAAGCTAGGAGACTCTAGTCCCACTTTCAAAAGGGATGGTCTCGTTATAATTTTGCCTTAAAAACAAGGTAGACACGAGTAATCATACTTCTGAAGAATCTTCAGGTTCTGCAGGTTGTGTCCAGTGGATTGGCTTATGATTCGTTTCATCATAGCTGATCCTGGGTGACCCAGTCTATTATGCCAAAGTCTAAATTTTGGCGATGAAAGACACTTCTGGTGCACAATCATGTTAGCTTCTGTTGATTGAATATGAGTATGATAGAGACCCGATGGGAGTCCCTTTAATCGTTCTAAGATAGTTTTTGAACCATCTTTTAGACAAGTAACATACAGATATTCTGCCTCATTTATTTCATTTGTTTCTAAGTGATATCCGTTTAAACGAATGTCCTTGAAGCTTATGAGGTTCCTATTTGATTTAGGAGAGAATAGTGCATCTTTTATTATTAGTCTTGTTTTATTTGGGAGCAATATAATTGCTTCACCAGATCCTTCTATTATGTTTGATAGTCATGATATCGTAATAACGGGACCGTCATAATCATATAAGCTATAAAAATAGCTTTTTTCTCGAAGGATTGTGTGCGTCGAGGCGCTGTCCACAAGGCATTCACACTTCATCTATAGATCAATGAAAAAAAAACAACATCAAACAATCGTAATTAAAACAACGGTTTTGAAATACAATTTTTTTTTTAAAAAAAATTCTCTTATATCGATCGACGGGCCGATATAGAGAGGTCAATAAGTTGCTTGCAAAAATGCATAATTTATAATAAAAGAGAAGCATAATATGAAAATGCGGCAACAAGTTTTTAAAAGCATGAAATAAGATAGTGGCTCTAGTCGAGTAGGTCGTCGTTCTCGAAGTCTTCCGCCGAGAACTGAGTAGACGGCTGCTTTTCTACCAGATTTGTTTCAACTTCAGACTTCTGGCTTGCTTGATACAGATCTTGTAAATGTCGCGGGGTGCGACAGTTTTTGGACCAGTGTTCAGTCATGCCACATTTGTGGCATTTGTCCTCCCAATTTTTCTTGGGAATGGACATCAGTTCTGTGGTCTTCTTCCACTTCTTCCTTGCCCCACTTTTGCTGCTCTGGGGATGAAAGTTGTTCTGGGGTGGACTTCTGGCCGGCCTCTTATGGGCATTCCCCATGTTAGATTTGTCCTTATTTTTCTTCTGCTTCTTGGAAGAAAAATGAGCTTCTGGGAGAGGAGCTGAGCCTGCAGGGCGTAGGTTATGAGTGGCCAAGAGAAGTTCTCTGTTTTGCTCTGCCATCATCAGGGTGGAGTGCAATTCAGAGTACTTTTTGAACTTTCGTTCACGGTACTGTTGCATGAGGATTGCGTCCTTCTCGTGGAAGGATGTATAAGTTTTTTCCAACATGCGATACTCCGAGACTTCTTCACCACACAACTTCAGGCGTGAGGTGATATTATGGAGAGCTGAGTTGTACTCAGCTAAGGACTTAAAGTCCTGAAGTCGAAGGTTTTCCCATTCATACCTTGCACGTGGGAGGATTACATCTTTTTGATGTTTATAGCGGTCCTCCAGTGCAGTCCACAATTCCTTTGGATCTTCTACAGTGAGGTATTCGGCCTTCAAGGTCCGATCAATGTGTCTCCTGATGTAGATAATGGCTTTCGCCTTATCTATATTAGAGACGTTCACTGTAGAAACAACCACAGCAGTGTCTGCTGTATTTCCCGTACCAGTGGCCGGAGTCGATGGAAGAGGAGTTGAAATTGTGGCTAATAAGCCCTGGGCACGTAAGTGGTACTTCAGGTCCACATGCCAGCTCAAATAATTTTTTCCAGCAGCATCTAGTAGTTCGAAATCGACACTCGCTATTTTGGCCATTTTATCTATCATGTGAAAAACATACATAAATTAAAATTAAATATTTTTTTCAATGAGATGTACACAGAACAGTAAGTAGTAATGAGTACACAAGCAAGTAACAAAAATTGTTGTACAAAATAGTAACAATTGGTTTAACAGCAAGGCAATTTGTTCAACAACAAGTTGGTCTAACAATAAGTCAATTTGTTGTACAGTGAACAATATTTGTTTTAATAAGAAGCAAATTTGTTTTGAACGTTAGCAATATAAAGAATATCACTCTTAGATTGTTAGATATATATATTGCTAATTTTCATTCAAACAATTAATTTGTAAAAAAAAATGTTACCAGCCTCTGGTCGGATCGACTAGGAAAAAAGGAAGGATGACGTCGAGATCTGGACGTCGATTCTCCTTGCTTCAGCAATCATGCTGATAACGTGTTTGAAGGGATACTAGATATCGTAGAATAGTATTTTTCTTCTTGTTATTTCATCATATGGCAAGGGCCATATATATAGGGATAAGGGACAACCCAAGGGTCATGTGTAACTCATGACATAATGGTGAATAGTAAGGGTTTCACAACATGAAATAGTTATTGTGAATGAGCAAATAGATAATTTTATGATCAAATATTGTTTGTTTGGTTTTGAGATTAATATTGAGGTCTAGACAATGTAGTACCATTGATGTTGCGGCGTAGGCTGAACTTGGCTACGTACTCATATTCCGAAAAGTGGGTACGGGACGTGACAAATTTTTTTGGTGGCCCATGCAGGTCCGTTTTTGAAAAAATTGTGCGAACCCGTGGTAATACCTATATTAGTCGTACTATTGCGAGTCTGCGACTAAGAAGTGCTCATTCATAATTAGAATTGATTTAATTTTTAGGAGAATGACTAAGACTAAGTATACAAGAGGAAAACCATTATTTAAATTGGTTGCTCGGGTAGTTAAGGTCGTTACGTAGGCTATATGATTAAACTAGGGATATATGTTAAATTTTGCGGTAAACCTTGTTAGATGAATTTGAGAAACTTTCATATCATGATATAATATTGTTTTGATATGATTATATGGTACTTTAAAGTGTATCAATTATTTAATATTAGTGTTGCCAATTTATGGTGCTTTAAACTGTAACATTTTATGTGGATTGACAAATATGAATTTTCTTGCTAAAGTAGTGTTGAAATTTTTGAAAGGATATGATTTTCAATTTGATAAAATTGTGATAAGAAATTAGGGATTTATTGAATCTAAAATATTGAGGAGATAATGAAAGATTGGATTTAAATTTAAAATATTTTCGAAGAATTTAAATTTTGAGGAGTTTAAATTTTGAAGAGTATGATAAGATTGGATATAAATTTGGAAAGTTATGGCATTGAATTATTAATTTAAATTGAATAACTGAATTGATGATTTTTTTTTAGAATATTTTTGAGGATAACGATTTATAAGGTTATTGAAATTTTAGATGTTGGCCGAGGGAGTAGGTTAAGCCACTGATGGGATTTTTTGTGGGTCGAACTCCTCTAACTATAGTCGTTGATCATATTTTTCTAGTCATCTTAGATATGTCTTGTCATCATTAATATTCTGTTTCTTCTAATACTTGTGCCTACCTTAAAATTTCGAGAATCTTCTAGGATTCAAGGCCCTAACCTAGATCCCACATCCAAGCCAAATCATATCTATTTTGTCTCTTTCATTCCTATCCTTCTTTGACCAATGATTTGATTAATATCCCTATTTTAATATTAAAAAAAATTGCTATCCTTTACCTAATTGGTCAATGCTTTGTTATTATATGATATTTTACTACTTATCATGCTTATCCTAGATACTTTTTCAAAATTTGAGGCCGAATTTTTTTCTAAGGTGGGTAGATTTATAACCCATGTTCCCAAACTTTTCAAAATTTTATTTGTTCTATTTGAAATTTTTCGTGTTAGAAAAATATTATTTGAATTTCTATAAAGGAAATCATAAATATTTTCGAACGACACAAAACGTTTTGCCAAATTAAATTTTCAAAAATTAGATTTTGGGTTTACGAAAATATTGTTTAAATTATTTTGGTGACATTAAATACCACTTTGAATTATTATTGTAATCAAATATTAGAATTATATTTGATTAATTTAGTTTTAAAATTATTGATTATTATCTTTGACCAATAAAAATCTATTGTTAAATTATTTTAAATAAGATTTTGGGTTACGCAAATATTTTTTGAATTATTTTTTATGAAAACAAATATAATTTTAAATTATGTATTGTGACTAAATATTGGATTAGATTTGACTAATTATGTTTTAAATATTTATTTGATTTAAATTTATGGGAAGATTTTATCATTGGATTCTTAATCCCTATCTATTTAGGAAATCTACATCTATTTAGGGAAAGCATTTTCTTCCTCCAACCTAATCCTAATTAAGTAATTGCTACCCATTATATACAAATATAGAACTTATGAACATCTCTAATATTTTTCTTTTCCAAAATTTCTCTCTTTTCGTCCAAAATAGCCCAAAATTTGTCATAAATTCAGCCTCATTTTTCGAAAGCTATAGCAACTTCGCGAAGCAGTTGCGACCAAATTCGGACTCCGTTTTACCTCCAATTTTTTTGTTATAACCGCAATGAGGTTAGATTTCCAAATCTATAATTTATTTTTTGTAATTATGAACGTGAATTTCTGGAAAATTGTTTGAATACCAGTTGTCCGAAAATCAATATGTCACACTATTTTCGAGATTCTGGGAGATTCTGAACTCTGTTTTGTGAACCGTTTGATGTTTTAGAAAGCTGACATGTAGATCTAAAACATACTATTTTCCATAAATTAATAAAATTGTTAATATTTTGTTTAATTTTTAGAACCCATAGATGGGTGGTGATTTACTGAATTAGTAGTGGTTAGTCATAATTGTAATAACTTTGAACCAAATTGTGATTCGGTGGCGCACGTCGACTACAACTTAACTCGAGACAAGTACACTATTGCTTTATATTTTTAGCATATTATAATGTTATTCTTCATTGTGTTTTCATTTAGTGTCCCGTTGAGACACGATTGTGACATGATAGGATTTGTACCGTTGCTCAGTTATCGTTGTTTTGTGTGTCGGGAAGGGAAATGCTACATAGGTATGTGAACAAACCCAACAATGTTAATGTGGATAGCTAAGTCATACAACTCACGTATGGGTTAGTCGTACCTTTAAATGTGGATAGCCATCGAGACGATGTATCGTATTAGCCCAGTCATTCACATGTCAAATGGTATGTCACACATACTGTCTGTTAGTCTTACTTGTCCATGTTCATTTTCCAAATGTCTTGTTTATACATGTTCTTTCTAGTGGTTTCTTGTATATGTTATTGTTTTCAGTTCATATACATGTTTTCTTATTTATTATATTACATCTCTATTCGTCTAGTTTTATTTTGTTCTGAGTTACTGTAACACCCAGTCCCAAAATAAGTAGGACTATGATACATATAAATGCCAGGTACGTATCAAGCGAACCTCAGTCCAGCTCGAATACGTATGAGTTGTCTTGGTTTTCTAAATCTACGTATCAAATCAACTAACATATATTTATCTCAATCCATAGAATACATAATAAAGAATAAACAGTATGTGTCATGGTCTATAGTCCAATAATATATATGCTTGACTAGATCCAAAGAACAATAGAGATCTACAAAACTAGGCTAAATAGCGGAATGCAAGTAATGAAAAAAATATGAAATCATGATAAATACCTGAATCGAAAATAGAAATACCTCCCTGATCAGCGATCTATCTCTGCACAACCAACTACTTTGAGAGATCACCAGGTCCTCAGAGAAACATAACAAGGTACATAATGTACATACCAAGTAACAGTAAAAATAATATCTATATAATTGAAGGGTAACTACCATAACCATCTAAGTCAGTTGAGGATAATCCAAATACCAGGTCCAGCCAAATAGGCAATCACTCATGGCACTGTGTCGTGATACAAATGAGTGAACACGAAACAAATAACCAAACTCCACATGTTCACAAGTCACGACGGCCGGGTACTTCACTGGAGTCCTCCCCATATCCATGCTCTAGAACTATCTAGTCAAGTCAAATATGAATCATGTACCAGTAACAAGTCACACAAGCTAGTACTACATGCTATCACATAGCCACAAATTTTTCATATTAGACTCTGTATTATATCATCATCATCCGTCGTGTCCGTGTCCTGCGGTCTATCGTGTCAATGGACATGAATTTAACATATCGTCATGCCTAATGTCAATGTAAGCCCTTGAGTATAAAGAGGGTTATTATAAAATCCTATTCTATAAGGGGGTACTTGCAATATACACCATTCAAATATCTGTTAGAACAGATTTGAAATTATTAATCTCATCCCCTCCCATATTCAAACTCGACTACCTCTGTTCGAAACAAATTCAAAATATTATTAGTAATCCTTTCCGTATTCAAATATATCCAAAATCTGAGTACAAAATAAGAAAGGGAGATCAGTCGATCCCTTCCACCTATTCTCATCGCAAAAACCCAAGAAACTCTAGCCTCTCCTTCGTAAGACCTGTGGACCTTCCTCTCGTAGCAGATTCTTCGTGCCATTTTCGATCGCAGAATTCATCATTAAGGTAACAACCTAGTCTTCTTCTGACCGTTGAGCACCTCTAGAGGGGGGTGAATAGAGTGTGTGCGTGTGCAGCAGAAAATATCACCAATTAAAAATTATCTAGAACTTATATTATGGCAGGTAAATGACAGTAAATAAATTGTAGTAAAGTACGAGTCAAGAAGATCAAACTCAGCGACACATCGATCTATACTGGTATCCCTATGAGAGGACTAGTCCAGTCTCGACTACTAATGCTAGATGTTAATCCACTATGTCACAAGCTAATTGAGAGCTTGTAGTCACTTATAACACCGTGCTTGGCGACGAACGCACGACCGACTCTAGAGGATGATTTTGAAAACTGGAACATTTTTTGAGTGCAGCCTCCGCTACAACTCTACAATACCAAACTCTAGATTAAACAGAAACTGTATTGGCTTGGCTAAGATTAATATAGGCTTTATTTGAAAGTGTAGCTCATAGAAAACACTTAGGAATGAATAGAGAAGAGAATATTGAATAAATGAGTGATTTGGAAATAGGAAAGTTCTTCTCTATTTATAGTGTTTTTGTAAACCGAATTCGGGCAGAATTCGGATGTAGAAATATCGCATTCGAATGTTGGATGCAGATTTGGAGTGAATTCAATTTAACTATGAAACTAAATCGGGCCGAGTTCTGCCCGAGTTCTTCCTGGATTAGGTCAGAACAGTTGGGCCAAATCTGTTTGGTTTTTGGGCATTTTAGAAAGTGGACTTTTGGATTTGTATATGTGGATGGTAGGCTAATTTTTGTGGACCTATAAAAACCTAAGCCAGTACCGATCCTGATCAACCTTACATATTTTTTCTAAACTCAATTAAAGTAAAAATACAGAAGAAAATACGAAAAAGCTTAATCTGATTCTATTGTGTTTGGTTCTTGATGACGACGCGATGTTTGTTCTTTGTAGCAGTAGGACACAGATTTTGGATGCAGTCATTCTTCTAACTTGAAACATGTAAACTCGTAGCAGTATATGTATTTTGCACATCGACCAAAGTTGACGTTGATTATCAAAATCAGATGTGATCATTAACCAATGGGCCAACAATCTCCTCCATTTTAATAATTGACAAACATTGAGTCTGTACCAAAATATAACAAATAATATGTAACTTTGAAATTTATACCTGACTTGTTCTGAAACGAGAAAATTTATATCTGACTTGTTCTGAAACAAGAAAATTTTGGTATATGCTTTCTCCTCCTTTGTTATTTACTCAAAATATGGCTCCCTGTAATTTGTGAAGCCAACAAGAACAAAGAAAAAACAGAAAAATATCAAACATGATAGAAACTAATAAGTCAACATCTCAAGTATATGAACGAGAACAACAGTAGGAGCAATAATAAAATATGAGTAGACGAGCAGTAGATGAAAACAACTAACATAAAAAGCAACTACAACTGAAGTCCAAAGTGCATAAACATAAACCAGTGCTACAAATAAGATAGTTCAAAAAAATTGTCACTATATCATCATCAACCACCAGACAAGTCCACAAAATACTAGTCCAAAAAGAGTAATCAAGCATCAACATCATCCGGGACATCAACAGGAGGCCGAGGATCGAAGTAGGCTGTCGTCAGATCGAAGAAGCCAAAAGTAGGATGATCCTCAAGTCTCGGTCCGTCGAAACCAAGGTGATGGAGGATGGTCGTCGGTGCAGTGGGATGATGTGCCATCGTCCACTGAATATCAGCCATCGCATTTCTCAAGACATGGGCCTGAGAAATGTGGCAAAACTCAATATCTCCAAAGCGAGCTAGATAGTTCTGATGCTGATGTCCCTGAAATATGACAAAAGCATTGAACCTTTGATATAGCTCATCAACGGTATGGCCTGGAGCTGCAGGGGGTGGAGCGTCTGCTGGGGCTACGGTTGGAGCAAGTGTACATAGAGGTAGAGCATTACCAGAAGGGTGAGGGAACTTCCTAGACCTAAAGAGCTCTAAAGGCATTCCAGAGATAGGACACAAATCTAGATCGATGTCAAATTTCTGAAAGATGATCGCTAGATGCATAGGATAAAGGAGGTTTCGACCTGCTCGCCTGAGCTGGTCATGGATGCTATCATAGTCTTGGAAAAAGAAAATGTGACCCCAAAATGTATATGATACATAGCAGATCATTCTAAGAGCGTGATCTCATCAGTGCATCATGTCTCAGGTAGCAGAGATGAATATATAATATGATGGAGTTCATAGAATTATTGGTTGAGGTGACGTGTATACAACCGTGACCGGGGAACTAGACTCGGATGACACAACGCTACCTTGAAAGACTCAAGTGTCATGCCTTCGGGTAATTGAACTTCCATAATGTTAACAAGAGCGTCTCCGATGTCTGGCATTAGAAAATATTCGCTCAAGTCTTCAGAACAAAATTCAAATTCCTTGCCGCTGACACAGGAATGAATAATGTCGTATGCTTCTTGCATGTGTAGAAGAATAGAAAAGATGGAGTTTATGCGGATCATTACTCCATGCGACTAAGATAAACCAAGCTGCAAAGGGAAGGCTCTCGAAGATCCCATGTGGCCAAGTGAAACTAAGCTGCAGAAGGAGTGCTCCTGGAGACCCCATGCGGCTAAAAAAACTCGAGCCGCAGAAGTAAGGCTCTCGAAGACCCCATGCGGCTAAGTGGATTCGAGCCGCAGAGGGAAAGCCCTCGAAGATCCCAAGCGGCCAAGTGAAACCAAGCCGCAGAAGCAAGGCTCTCGAAGATCCCATGCGGCCAAGTGAAACCAAGCCGCAGAAGCAAGGATCTCGAAGATCCCATACTGCCAAGCGGAGCCGAGCCACAGAAGAAAGGCTCCTAAGGCTACTATGCGGCCAAAACGATTCAGGCTCTACTTTGTGGGGGGGACACATGACAATTTGACCAAGTCTCAACCATCCAGATTTGCTACAACAAAGAAATCTCAACAACCCCTACCAACTGGCGGCCCAAGACCGAGTCTTCGTGTGTTGTTACAGACACGTGGACACGTGGCCCTTTATGCGGCCCAAAATCTGCTTTATTCAAGAATCACTATAATAGCAGGATACCACACCCATGCTAGAGGTTGGCAATCAAAGGCTGGCAAATTTCTTCAAGAGCAAGGACTATGTCTGTTAGTCCAAGGAGTAAGGCAGAGTTGCTACACTTTCTCGAGCCTCTATCGTCACCCCCAGAATCAAAAACAATTGTACTTAGATTATTTTCTAGGATTTCTTTCTAGGCTCTCTTTTGTACTTTCAAAGTTTGCAATCAAATCGAGTTTCTCTGTAATTCTTGTTTTGATATTTAATGGCAAACACGATGGCGTCTCTGCTGGGGACTTCTTTCTCCTCTGATGAGAACTTGGTGACGCAGTCTGACGCGTCCAAGCTCGGCTCTATGCAGCAAATGCTTGTAGTTCATTTTGACCTACAAGCATTCGAAGAAATGCTTTCTAAAGGGAGTGCCAGCCCATCACAAAAGTGAGCCAATACGAAGAGAACCTGCAGGACATCGAAGCGCAAAACTGTTGTCCCTCGTCAGGTTCTCGAAGAAGCTCCTTCTGCGGCCCAAGACGGTGATCAAAGCTTTCTTGTGGCCTTGCTTCAGACCGCAGTGAACCCCACTGTCCCCAAATCCAGCAGAGAAAAACACTACAATACTGAGCTTTTGGGGCACAAGGAAAACCCATGCGAACGAAGAAGAGGCCGCATAAGAAAAATGGACATTTTGCCTATGCGGTAGCCAACTCTGGCCGCAAGCAGATGGCCTATGCGGCTGTCAATCATGGCCACAGACAGGCTGCCCCATGCGGCCCTGTCAGAAGATTTGTTTTTGATCGTCTCTCATGCAGACCCGACCCCATGCGGACTATTGAGAATGTGGAATGTTCCAATCTGGACTCTTCTTACTACGCGCCTTCGGGTGCTAAGTCGAAGAAGTCTAGGGCAGTGCGGGCCCAACAAGCCCAGTAAACTGTCCAAGCTGCTGACCGTCAGCGGGCACCGTTAACTGTTATGCGGACTCCTGATGGAAAGTTGTACAGAACCACCCGCGTCCAGCCCTCAGGGGCAAACGGACAGGGTGGGCAAACAGGCCATGGTCGCTGATACACCAAAGACAAATAGGCCATGGTCGCTGGTACAACCAAAAAACCTTCAATAAGAAAGTCAAGCAGAGAACATTCCAAGTAGGCGATCTCGTCTTGGACGTTCGCAGACCAATGGTCATGACTCACAAAACCGTCGACAAATTCCAGCCCAAATGGGAGGGTCCATTCATCATCAAGACCGTATTCTCTAACGGCACATACCGCCTCGCGAAACAGAATGGAGACTTGCTCATGATGTCCATAAATGGCAAGTTCCTGAAGAAACACTATGTCTAAGGACATGCCGGTACTTCCTCAAACTACCAAATCTTCCAGACTGTCGAGTTATGTACACCAAGTACCTCTGAACTTACACTCTATTAGCTCCGAGTGGATTCACATTGCATCCTCCTGGGTGACAAGTCATGTATACTAAATACCTCTGAACTTCCACCCTGATGCTTCATTCCGTCGGAGCTCACCAGGCTTATTGTCATCTCTGAGCAAACTTCCTGGTAATGATTATCGTGTGTCACGCCCATATTACCTCTGACACCGATAGTCTCTTGACTTAACACATGTACCCAATCTGGGATAAAATCACGGTGTTAAGGCCACTGAACCTATTACGTCCATATTACCTCTGTTAGGTTTTGTTTCAAATCTATTACCCGCACTACCAGTGCACAAAAGGGTAATAGCTCCACAAAAATCATTCTAATCTATTACTCGCACCACCACTGTGCAGAAGAGTAATAGGTCCACCAAAAATTATTCATGATTATCGTATATCACGTCCATATTACCTTTGATATAGATAATCTCCTAACTTAACACATGTACCCAACCCGAGATAAAATCACGGTGTAAAGGCCACAGAACGTATCACGTCCATATTACCTCTGTTAGATTTTGTTTCAAATCTATTATCCGTACTGCCAGTGCGCAAAAGGGTAATAGGTCCACAAAAATTATTCTAATCTATTATCCACACTCCCAGTGCGCAAAAGGGTAATAGGTCCACAAAAATCATTCTAATCTATTATCCGTACTACCAATGCGCAAAAGGGTGATAGGTCCACAAAAATCATTCAAATCTATTACTCGCACCACCAGTGCACAAAAGGGTAATAGGTCCATAAAAATTATTCAAATCTATTACTCGCGTCATAGACGCGCAAAAGGGTAATAGGTCCACAAAAGGTCCCCCAGTAGGATGTCCTCTACCAACCACAACTGCTGTATTAGGCCCCCTAGTACAAGCACTTCAGACATCATAAGCAAAAGAAAGAAGATAATGTAGCTTTTTATTTCATGAAAACATCAACTACATTGGTGAGGCTACATCTCCAGCAATAATGATGATGATAAAAAAAATAAAAAATGAAAAGAGGGGAAAAGAGGTCAGCAGTCAGAAGAAAACAAAGTAAATGGGTTTCTGTTTAGTTCATGCGGCCCAGTCACAATAGAATACACGCAGCCCAGATCAGGGGAGAGCCCATGCGGCTCAATCGTGTGGAATTTATGTGGCTCAATCCATGCGGACCAATCACACAACACATGCGGCCCAGTGAGACAGGGAACACATGCACCGTGGAAGCCCGACTGTGCGTAAAAGGCGTTGAAGCCAAAGCACAACGATGATATGTGACTGGCCCGCGCATAAAGCATGCGACATGGACATCAGAGTTCAAAGCACTCGTTCTCCCACCATAGGAGGCTGTATGTCAGGATGAGCGGAGAATGAGTCCGCAACTATCGACAAAGAGGCAAACCCCTTTCCTACGTTAACAGCGCCGATCAACTTGGAGGCTTCGGAGGCAATGGCTGATCGGGAGTCCATGCGACAAAGAGAAACCAAGCCGCAGAGGGAAGGCTCTCGAAGATCCCATGCGGCCAAGTGAAACTAAGCCGCAAAAGGAGTGCTCCTGGAGACCCCATGCGGCTAAGAAAACTCGAGCCGCAGAAGCAAGGCTCTCGAAGACCCCATGCGGCTAAGTGGATTCGAGCCGCAGAGGGAAGGCCCTCGAAGATCCCATGCGGCCAAGTGAAACCAAGCCGCAGAAGCAAGGTTCTCGAAGATCTCATGCGGCCAAGTGAAACCAAGCCGCAGAAGCAAGGCTCTCGAAGATCTCATGCGGCCAAAAGGAGCCGAGCCGCAGAAGAAAGGCTCCTAAGGCCACTATGCGGCCAAAACGATTCAGGCTCTACTTTGTGGGGGGGACACATGGCAATTTGACCAAGTCTCAACCACCCAAATTTACTACAACAAAAAAATCTCAACAACCCCCACCAGTTGGCGGCCCAAGATCGAGTCTTCGTGTGCTGTTACAGACACGTGGCCACGTGGCCCTTTATGCAGCCCAAAATCTACTTTATGCAAGAATTACTATAAATAGCAGGGTACCACACCCATGCTAGAGGTTGGCAATCGAAGGCTGGCAAATTTCTTCAAGAGCAAGGACTGTGTCTGATAGTCCAAAGAGTAAGGCAGAGTTGCAACACTTTTTCGAGCCTCCATCGTTACCCCCCATAATCAAAAATAATTGTACTTAGATTGTTTCCTATGATTTCTTTCTAGGCTCTCTTTTGTACTTTCAAAGTTTGCAACCAAATCGAATTTCTCTGTAATTCTTGTTTTGATATTTAATGGCAAACAACATGTTGTAATAAAACATGTGAACATCATTTTCATAGATTGAGTGGGAAATCTTTAGAAATTCTCGGACTCCTAGGTTTTCAAAAGTGGTAGCATACTCCGAGAGAATAGTAAAGTTGATAGTTTTTCTTGGACAAATTTCCCGATACCTAAAATGAGTAAACCAAGCAGTTGATCTCTCGGAAGAGAAAAAGTGGGACGAGTCAAAGTCCTCATCGTCATCAGGACGAGCGGGACTGAACATATTGATCGGTTCATACCCCGAAGTAGAAGATGTAGCGGTGTCTCTAGCTTTCTTCCTCTTGGGAATTCTAGAAGCCATGAAAAATTAAGAAAGAAACGGTAGAGATATACCTCAATAGAGATCAAAAATCGGTGGAGAACGCCTTCCTAGAGCCTTTAGATCCAAGAAATTAGAGTTTTGAGGCTTGAAAAGGGGTTTACTAAAATCTAGGGTTAGGGTTTTAGGGTTTGGAGACGGCTTTTCGGGAGGTTGACGGAGATGAATAGGGGAGAGAGGGGGTTGTTGTTCGCTGCTGTTTATAAAAACAGTCCCTACCGAGTTCGGGCCGAACTCGGTCCAAGTTCGGCCACTCGAATTTTAGGTCATTTTTTGTGTAATAAATTATAAAAATACTTCATAAACTTTTAACTCTTTGATTTAATTAATATTCATCACCTTGGATTAGCTGTAGGGGCCGGATCCCAGCTAGCGGTAGTCCAAAGACACTTGGCACAGTGTCACTTAGGCTTTTATGCCTTATTGACAGAATGGCCCTTTCGGCTTGTACTCAAAATAACTTCAATTAATAAAATGCTGAATATCAAGTTTTAAGTATTTTTATTAATCATAACGCATTATAACTCTAAAAATTCAAGTATGCCTAACTCTCGACGCATATAGTTGAAACGATCTTCAGCTAGTGGCTTTGGGAATATGTCTGCTAGTTGATGATCTGTGTCAATAAATTCTAAGTAGATATCTCCGTGTTGTTGGTGATCACGTGAAAAGTGGTCACGTATTTCTGTGTTTAGTGCGTGAATGACAACATATTCACAATTACTTTGAAGATCCTTTTATTTTTACCCATCGCTCATGATTAAAGTCGATCATCCTTCTTGAACTCCTTGTCTTGGACACTCATCTTTTCCTATTTCGAAAGGAAGAATACTCATGCTTGATGAACCATTTAGATTTTTTTTATCATTTGAGATAATGTAGTTGATATAAGTGTCTTAAAAAAGGGTATTAGTTATCTAAGGTAGTAAGTGTTTAATTGGATAGGCGTCTCAATTAGATAGACCGAATAGATCGGACTAGCAATATAGAATTCTTATAGGCAACTTAACCCTAACGAGAGACTCTAGGAGCAATGGACTACAACCCTTCCGCTATTCACCTATGGTGGGTAGAGACGGATCAGTATACCTTGGTTATATAGAGATAGGGTAGAAGTATAGCACCGTTTAATTTGGTTTATTGAGGAAGATAAGATAGGATTCTCAATCAAAATTAATGGAATATCTTGGAAGAATTTTAGAATTAGATACGGTTCCCTAGTTAGAGTGTGATCACCCATATGGAAGACTATAGTGAAAAGATTCGAAAGTCTTGTTATGAATAGAATAAGTGCATATGCACTGTACTTAAGATAGATACAGAACCTCATAGAAATTATATCGTTGCACCGAGGCAGAGGAAGTTTTGCTCGAACAATGTAGAAATCATGATAATAGTCATAGGTCAAGAAATAGAGTTACACTGGACAGTGGCCAAAAATCTTACTAGGGAGAATCCTATTAAAAGGATACAGGATGATAGGTTATACCATAGTATTGATCTTGGGATAGAGTGTAGAGTGGATAGGACCGTGTTAGACTAGACATACCTATATATGGAAGGGGAATCGATGATAGTGGTTAAGGGACTAGTAATTAAATTTCTTGGCTTGATGGTCAAGGAGGACAAGCCTTCAACATGATCATTGTAAAATCGTCAGCACTAGGAGGGGCGACTATAGGTAAGAATTTATAGTTTTATAATCGGAACATTGCATAAGAAAATTGTTTAGGATTGATTGTTACTCGAGTTATTAGGAGAGACCATAGTGACGTAGTGTACCCCTTAGAACTATTCCTAGTTACGTTAGCATGGTTCTTCGTTTGTAAGCATTATTTTGAATTTTGAGGATAAAATCCTTTTAAGGTGGGCAGATTGTAAGCATCCTGATTTTTTTGGAGATTTTTTGTATGATTTTTATAAATTAAACCTTACTTTATTTTTAATTATGGCTATATAGACACTTTGTCGTAGCTTTAATTTTTGAAGCACAATATTGACCATTCCTCGAAACAAGTTCCATATTCGTGTTCTAGATGAGTCCACCTCTATTTTGGTATATCATGTCCCACTCAAACATGTTCTCTTGCACTACATATTTCTTGTACAACTTTGGGGTCAAAATAGTCATTTTACCCTTCGCCATAATTTTGATGTATTTTTCAAATTTCGATTTGAGGCCCAAATCCGATCCAAATCATTCGACCCAATATATGATTTTGACGTATTTTGGGCCTACTATACACATGCTAATGGTATCCTGCTCAATTGAGTTTTCATGTGCTATTTATTATCAAATGGCACACAAGACCCATTAAATAGTTTTTTGGAATCAATTTCAATTCCATAAACCCTATAGGACTAGAATTAGTTCAATTAACCTTATTTGAGCCTATAATAGGTTATCATAACTAATATTATGAATTTACATTAATTTTTCGAGGTTTTTGTAGCCATAATAGATTTGAGACAACCCAACATTGACTTTCTAAATTAGGAAACTCATTAATTACCCATTGATTCAAATATGCATATCTTTCAAATGGTGCAACCAAATCTCACCAAACTTTTCTAAAATATTCCTTAGAAAAATCCTAAGATATATAAGCCTCAAACTTTATATTTTAACCTAATATTTCAGTTGCCACCTTCCCCCAAAGTTTCAATACCGAAATTCCTTTCCAGCCTTGGCCGCCAAAAAGCACCTTGTGACGTACCGGTAGTTTCAACCCATTCCCGACCTCCTGTGATGCTCCATGAATTTTCATTACAAAGATAATACAACCCTATAACATCCTAGCAAGCCTCCGAGGAGCCACGACAACTTTGTGAGGAGTTGCAAATTTTAGAAGTCATCTAAAGTTGGATTCCAAGTCTGAAACATGTATGCTATTTTTCATCTAGGGTTTTGTGTACTTCCTGACCTCCTCTTTTCATGAAACCAAAACTAATGAAAAGATCTTTGTGTTTATTTTTATTTCCAATTAACCACCCATACAGCTCTAAACGGTTTGTCCAGTGCATCTGTTTTACGGAAAGATGTCCAAAACAGACCAGTTCTGTTGTGAACCAATTTTTATCCACTTTCGGGCCACTTTGAACTTCCATATATTTTTTTATAAGAAACTAGACTTCCTAAGCTTTCAAACGCATATACTTTTGCAACATTTTGGTTTCGTTTATATTTATTAAAAATTCGGACATTTTACTGTATTATCGAAATATCGAAATCCATGAGTTATATGTGTTCAATTGATTTGAAACTTCGTATACCATTATCAAAATAATTGTTGTGCATATTTTTATAATAAAAACCTATTTTTACATAATAATAGTATGCTTCCAGAATTAATATTTATTAAGAATTTATCGTTTTGAGAGCCAAACCATAGAACAAATCTATGCATATTAATGTAGAATCAATACAAGACTTGTACACATATTTTTTTTATGAATAAAATATATTAATTATTATTATAGAATATTTATAAATATTCTTCCAGAACTAAAAGTGATTTATGTTAATAATATATTACTTTTATAGGTAGATTTAATACTATGTTATATTAAGTAGAGTAGTCAATATAACTAGTTTTGGTATAAATATATTATTAAGGTCTATATAAGGTAAGTCTATATAAGGTGAGTAATAGTGAGTTATTAATAATAGAATATTTACTATAGGTGGAGGTGACGGGAGTAGCGAGGACTTTGGAGTTGGTCAAACATACGCGCAGTTAGAGGTTACAAGCAAGTGTACCTTGCCAATGTTACGGTTTACTGTCTTTTCCTTTTTATTATGGCATTATTCTCATTCATTATTGTCATGACGTAGGATTGGTCGGTATTTAGCATTTGTATCGTATTCGGTTATCGATGTCATTTTATTGACATTGTATATTGATATTACGCATTGCGTGCATTATGTCGTATTCATAGACACGATGGACCACGGGACACGGACACGATAGATGATAATGATATGATAGGAGTCCGACATGAGATATTCGTGGCTAGGGACTTTGTGATAGCATGTAGTACTAACTCATATGACTTGTTACTGGTACATAATTCATATATGAATTGATTGGATAGTTTTAGAGCATGGGGAGGGGAGGACTCTACCGAAATATTCGGCCATCTAGACTCGTGATCATGCTTCCATATTTGGAACTTGGTTATTTTACTCATGGTCATGATCTCTGTAGCAGGACTATGGCTTTGTTTACTCGTTCGTCCATCGTATCACAGCACGGTGCCATGGGTGATTTCCAGTACGGCTGGACCTGGTATTAGGATTATCCTCAACTGCATCTTTACACTTAGATAGTTATGGTACTTATCCTTCGTTTTATAATGTTCTCTTTACTGTTACTTGACATATATATTATGTACTTTGTTATGTCATGTGAGGACCTGGTGATCTCTCCAGGTATTCGACTGAACAAGTTGGTTGCTGATCATGGTGGTTGCTATTTTCTATTCCAATTATCTCTTGTGATTCTATGTTTCACTTTACTTACTTACATTATGCTCGTTAGCATAGCGTTTCTAGACTCAAGTTATTCCTTTCGAGTCTATTCAGACAAATGTAGCATGGGTGCACACTATGTTATGTATAGTTCATTCTTGCCTTCTATTACTGTGGATTGAGACTTAGAGATATTATTGATTAGTATAGATAGTTTGTCATCACTATACAGCTTAAACGTATTTGAGATGGGCTGGAGTCCACTTGATACATAGCTGGCATGTATACGCATTTCTAGTCGTACGTATTTTGGGATTGGGGTGTTACAACCGGATCGCCATTTTGCGGGTGTGCACGGCTCAGAATCAAAAATTGGACCTACCATTGTGTTTTCAAAAAACTGGACCCGTATACATATATTTTGATGACCTTGGAGACCTTAGGTTTGTCATGCTTTTCGGTACAAAATGGATCCAACTGTGGACACTGTTTTGACCCAAAATGACCATTTTGCCCATGTGTCCAAAATTGGACTTATGGGTAGTCGATCTTAGACGTTTCTTTTATTTCAAAAATGATGGAGATGTTTGTTTCAACATCCGAAAACGTTTGCGGAAGTTCCAACTTTGTTGTTTCTTTGTCTTGACGAGTTTGCCGGCAGAATGTCGTCAAATCATCGCACAACCTCCAGGCAAGATACCTTGCCAATATTTACTGATTATTTACTCTCATTTCAGCATATTTTTTATTTATTTAGTTGTTATTAGTTTTATATTAAATTGTGCGCCCAAGACATACTTGGGTGCGAACAATTGTAGTAGTCATTTTTTGTTTTTTTTACTTTATGCATATTGACCTAGTTTTAGCAGACCACCTTATTTTTGTGAAGCATCAGCATGTCTTCATTAGTCATGACACATGTGTTCCACGAGTTGTGAGTCAAATATAGAATTTGGACTTGCGTATTGGCCGATCCCCAGTACGTACAGGTGCGTTAGGGATAACTGCTAATAGATATGCATGTTAGAAGAATTAGCAGTTATTAGAGATAGTGTCGTGGATGCGACATAGATAGGAGAATGGGGTGGGGAAGGACAGTTCTTTAACGTATGGTCCACCATTGCACATTCCTTTTTGTAACCTGTAAGCTCTGCCATAGATACGGGTGTGATGACCCCACTGTTACCGATGGCCTCTGACGTTCGAGGAACGTTATGCACGTAGGCCCCTGGTGCCCAGAGAGGGGACTATGTTAATTCTATTGATAGCTAGAGTGCCCATACGTTGAAGGTTTGTTCTTAAATTGCATATTCATGTAGAATGGCTAAGTGACCTTTATCCATTTCGGTATACATACTTTTCTGTATGGTTCATGTACTAGTACCTGATCATAGCATGGAATAGTATTTTGTCGCGAATTGGTGTGCTATCCCTTGTCCTTGTTTGGTTGTAGGAGTGGTTCACTGCTTCGATGATGAAATACTAGACCGTGTTGTAATCTGGATTATTACTAAGCAGTTTATATTCAGTTTATATGGCATGTTGTTATGTATCTTGTTAGGTCCCTCTGAGGACCTGGTGATCTCTCCAGGTGCTTGTTGGACTTCAGGCATAGAGTTGATGTGATGTGTACTGTAGGATTCATGTATTGATAGTAGTATCATTTATCAGTTCTTTCGAGCTTGTATTTTCTTTTGCACTTGATATTCTTGCCATGATTCTTATTGTTGTTATAGCCTAGTTTTTGCAAGCTATCTTCTTCTTTTTGAGCTTGTTCGAACATGTGTAATACAAGGCGGCCGACTATATTATATAATGTTATCATTTATACAAGGCGGCCGACTGTATTATTTATTTGTTCTATATGTAGTTTGAGATATAGGTGACTAGACATTTATACATTATACTTGACCTCTAGACAGCTTATACGTATTTGAGTTGGGCTAGAGTCCAATTAATACATAGCTGGCATGCTAGCGCACCCTAGTCCTACTTATATTAGGACTGGGGCGTTACACATTTTAAGGTCATGATCTAATTTATCTCACCCTAAAACTTTCATATCTTAACTCCAACATGTTTGCTCACTTCTATGACACGGTTTCCTCAATGTCACTTCTAGCAACTGGGTGTTACACACTAAGAATGCAATATGCTAGATCCTAGCCCTCTTTGATCCCTTTTTGTTTATTCCACCTTCACCTAGTACTACTCCTAGGATTCTTCCCTCTTCATGACAACTACGGTATCTTAGTCCAACACAACTGTTCTAACTATAAGAAGTTTTAGAATTCCTAACTAACCTGTATCGATGAAGGATTTTTATCATGTTTAGGGTTCATTGGTCTACTTAAGGTAGGGTTTCTAATTCTACTATCCAGTCCTTAGGTAGGTCTAACCACGAAAGATAGGAATGTGAAATTCAATCCTTAACCTATGTGCCATACTCCTCTATGTTATATATCAAATATCCTTAATAGTATGATTAACAATCTACTCTTTCTAGCCTATTGGACACTATATAGTACTTACAAGTATGCCTACCCCTTCTACACCTATCTATTAAGTAAAGGTGGAAGCTAATGCTAGGCGGTGCTTAATGAATCATTCTATTCATAACGAGACTCTTAAGTCCTTCCAACATTAGTCTTTCATGTGGACGATCACACCCGAATTAGGATCATAACTAACCCTGAAATCCTGCTATATGTACTCTCAAATCCCTCCAATCATCATGATTGAGAAGTTATATCGTACCTTCTTTACTAAACCTAATCAAGCTTGTTATGCCTCTAATCTCTTTCTTCCTGACATAGGTAAGTAGTAGACTGGTTGTGGTCCATTGATCCTAGGGTCTCTCTTTAGGGTCAAGTCACCTACGTGAATTCTACATAGCAATTCTGATCCCCTCTGTCTATCTCGTAGAGGCGTCCATCCAACCCTACCTTTCTTAAATAAGGATTCCTATAAAGAACTATTAACTACGCCATACTAAATAATGGAGCAGATAGTTTATCAAGCACGAGTATTCGTCCTTCCGAACTAGGAAAAGACAGTAGTCCAAAATAAAAAGGTCAAGGAATTTGATCAATTTCAATTACGAGTTCCAAAGGCGATGGATAAAATCAAAAGAGTTTTCAAAGCAATTTATGGATTGAGATCCTAAGATATAATCCTATTGCAGGCTCGTCCGGTACAGTAACGTAACCGAAACGATATGCTCCGACCTGCATGGGCTACCACAAAAACATGTAACGTCCAGTCCCGAAATACGTAGGACTATGATATGTATACATGCCAGCTACGTATCAAGCGGACTCCAGTCCAGCGCGAATACGTATAAGTTGTCTTGGTTTTCCAAATCTATATATAAAATCAACTAACATATATCTATCTCAATCCATAAAATACATAAAATAAAGAATAAACAATATGTGCCATGGTCTGCAGCCCAATAACATATATGTTTGAGTACACCTGAAGAACAATATCGGTCTACAAAACTAGACTAAATAGCGAAATGCAAGTAATGGAAAAATATGAATCACGATAAATACCTGAATCAGAAATACCAATACCTCCCTGATCAGTGATCTATCTCTGCACAACCAACTACTTGGAGAGATCACTAGGTCCTCAGAGGGACGTAACAAGGTACATAATATACATGACAAGTAACAGTAAAAAGAATATCTATATAATGAAGGGTAACTACCATAAGCATCTAAGTGCAAAATGCAATTGAGGACAACTCCAGGATCTGCTATAGAGACCGAGGCACATGCAAATAACCAAGCTCCACATATTCATGGGTCACAACGGCCGAGTACTTCGGTAGTGTCACGCCCCGCTCCCGTAGGAGCGATCGTCCTCGCTAAGGCATGATGCCGCACGAGCCTAGTTTGCGCTCGTGCAAGGCGGGTTCCATAACGGCCGATTTCAGCGGCTGCGACGGGGTCGTCGCACAGAAGTCCCAAGCAGAGACATTGAATAATAGCAGCGGAATTTAGAAAGCAAACACAAGTCATTGCAAAACACTTTTATTGATATTGAAACAAAGGTTACAATGGGACGCAAGGCCAAGATTACAAGTCTCTCAAGCTCACTTTCCTCACATTACAAGTTCACTCTGCTCTCTTCCATCTCTCGATACAATGCTTGAGCCAGCGGAAGCTTCGGAAGGCGACGTCCATACATTATGTGTCGTATAAGTCTTGACTCCATGCGGCCGCACGCTTCGAATCGCCAAGGAACTCTATGCCTCGACGCATCCAAGCGAGCTCCGCGCCACGAGCTTCTACATGTGCTTGTACATGAAAACTATGTGGGTGTCAGTACTCAACTGTACTGGTGGAATGAGCTCCTCGCCCACCCATACAAAACCAACACGTTTGATTTACTTTGTGCAACATAGTCCCTTCTTATCAATTGTCTTTCTACTCTTGCCTTAGGATCATTTTTAGGACAGACGCATTGGCCTATTTTGTGTCTCTAGACCATCCCGTGCTTGCAACATCAACGTTAACTCATGCTTCACCTCTAGACCCTTCTCGTGCCAACAACGTTAACCTATCAAGTCGTGTTTGCCTTACGGCCAAATCAGAGACGGAACTACGCGATGAGACTCCATTCCCGTGTGACCGTGCTATAAGTCCTTGTTGAGGCCGTGCCTCGTAACTCAAATGCGACTCAATCATATTGCCGCCTCGCGGCCCTTCGCTACTAAATCATCAGCTAACCCAATCAAGACTTCTGGGCTAAGTGTCACTCGACCGACTTTGTCTTACGGCATTTTCTGACTTAAACTCAAGACAACTCAAACCAACTTATGCAACTTATATGCCGACAACTCAAGACTCGACGCCACATCTCGTGCCGAAGTACGGTGTCTTCGTTGTAGCCAAAGCTTAGGCCCAACATTTTGTATTCCAACTGTACACACGCATTCAACTCGACTCCTTGATATACTGGATTCAATACTCGACTCAATCCAAAGGCATACACGCGGATCGCCGCCATGCCGACTCATCTATATGATTTGGTCACTGACTCCCAGAGCCATCGTGGACTCCTCTAACTTTTGTTAGACGGGTGCCCTTTCAGCGCACGGTAGCTAGCCCCGCTGCAAGTCCCCGCCTAACCCGTGCCCAGCACAGCTAATTACTCGTTTTCAATCGCGGCCGCAACAGTCCCGTGGCCGCCGGGTTGCCGTGCAGGGAAACGACCCACCTTGTCGACAAGTTGTCCATGACCAAGCAAGACTCGACTCAAACTGACGTCTCACACAGTCATGCTACTTCTTTCTTCTGAGACCGCCTCGCCGACCTATAGCCGCGAGCATACTTCCTTCTTCTGAGACCGCCTCGCCGACCTATAGCCGCAAGCATACTTCCTTCTTCTGAGACCGCCTCGCCGACCTATAGCCGCGAGCATACTTTACATGTTACCATATCATTTCATTCAACTCAATACCTATTCGATAGTCCTTTCTCCAAAACTCATTGAATCAACCGTGGTTCATGCCTTAAACACTAAGTCCGTGCAACGTGCCTTAAGCCAATCGTGTTCTACGCAACACTACTGCCCGAATCATACTTTATACGACGGGCCTTGAGATCGTGGGACTACTTAACTTTGACAAATCCGAAAGAGCGGGACGGTGCTTGTAATGTCTTAGGTCGACCGGCATAACTTTGTCTAACTTAGCTTCGCAACAACTTAACGAGCAAAGGCTGCGTCAAGCTTTGCCTTAACGGATCGTGCCGTGCACGCATTCGACTTGAACTACCAAGTCACTCGGGTGCCTAGACTTAGGTCAGAAGCCGCTCAACGCAACTTAACTCATGGGCAAGCCAAGGCTATGTCGAGCCTTGGACGACAGGACCGTGCATGTTTTATAAAGCATTCATGCGGAAGACGCCTATGACTTAGGCTACGATCATAACTTCGCCTACTCAACCAACTTTCCTTCTCCCAAGCCACGGGACAAAAGATCGAGTGTCATTTTCAAAGCACGTCGTGCACCAACTCTAAGCCGACCGTTGGACCTTTCCATATTCTAACTCAATAAGACCCGTCGGGATTATTCCCTTCTCTATGTGGATTCGTCTCTTTTATTATCAAGCCTACTTGTGCAAGTTGAAAACATGCAATTTATTATGTGAAGGCTAAGATGAGGCAAGTTCACCGAAACTACCCTATTGAGCGAGCGGTCGCCTCGACCGAGCGATGTCTTCGAGCAGCCGTTGCAAGGCTAAGTCTGAACGCCGTCGGCGTTCCGATTCCTCCGATTGACTGAGCGGGACGGGGCACTACATCATACACCACTCAGAAAAAGTTTCGTCCTCGAAACTAACTGAGTACTTACTTATTGACTTATCACTTTCCTCAACATTCAAGAACTCTCGCACACACTACGCCTATGCGTTTCCCAAATCCGAGCCACGCTCGTGCTATCCACAATCCTTTCTTCTAAACTCACGATCTCAAAATCCTCGACACTTTCCTATTCCTCAAGTCTCACTTGATTCAACGTATAACTTAGTTGGATCGTGCACATATTCCAGGCGTCCCCAAAATATATGCATTTCAGCCAAGCCTCGTGATAGAGAATCTGTCATCACTATTCGAGTCGGATCGTACACATATTCGGGCGTCTCTGATATACGTGCATGTCAACCAAGCCTCATGAGTGGTGCCTCCCCAATTCCTATCGCTCTGCACCGGAACGTCTGCCTAACCGCTAGGCTATGTCTTTTCGTCAGTATTGGAATCATAGTTCCCAAACAACAATATCAACACTGACCCCATCCTAAGGTCAAACCAAATTGATAGTACGGGGTTTTCTACCCAAGCTCGCGTCACTCCGATTTTTAAACTTCGAGCATAGATTTTCTACACACATCCTAACATTTCGTCGCACGGGGTCCGAGTCATTCAGCAAAGCCATCCTATGACAACTCACGTTCAACCAATTTCACGACGTATCAAAATCTCTCATTCAATAAGTCATCTTATATAGTCTATCCCTTCAAACACGTTCGATATAGTTCGCCTATCAATCCCTCTCAATTCAAGCACGCTATGACACAATTTAGCCGCTAACCAAAATTTCACATTCCACATTTCCTAAGTCATCTATTCCAATTCATGTAATCGATCATAAGGTCGTCTAGCTTAACAATATGTTGCGCCCCGATCTCACGCGAGTCAGATTATCCACGGTGGACATGAATCACCATGCACGCTCTCGCGAGATAATTATCCTCATCGGGACGTAACTCTTGTTTTGCGTCTAGACTAATTCATTCTCGATGCGCGGATTGGACCTACTCAATCCTCAAGTTTATTTCATTCATCAATCGCAAGTCCTAGCATCCTCAAATTTTCCTTCGTATCAAACCGACAACTCAAAACAATCAAAGTTGCCGCATCCTGATTTTTCGAGTTCGATCATTCCCGCGACATGAATCACCATGTCAGCGCTCACGCGGAACAATCGCCCCAAATCCGACGCAACGCAGGTGCGAGGCTGGAGTTGCGCTCGCGCAAGACAAGAATGTCGACACTGTGGTTATCCGCGTAACCCTCAAGACAGTCATTTTCATCCAACATTCATCTCAATCAAAATTCTAAGTATGGTATCCAACTGAACAATAACACTTGCACGATCGTCATTCGCTGAGTCAAAGTACCCCCGAGTTATCGCATATCGATCTTTGATACGCCTCAATACCATCGACGATATGCGTAACCTGACGATCTTCCTTGCAACCAATTTCGAGTCGTGCAAATAATGCTATCGTCCGACTGGATAATCTCCTCGACATTCAAATTCAAATTCGATCGTTACCCCTCGAATCGTTCACAACATCAATTTTCTCAAACCCAATTGCACGCATCGTTCATCCGTCTATCTTAAGTCATCGACCAACGTATTTTCTTAATTCGCATCATTCCTTGCTAACTCAAATCATCGAGCAACATTCAATCCAATCCTTAGAGTCATTGCGTAACTTCAAAACTCAAACTTTTCATGCACGCTATCTTCCGATCGTGCTAACTTTCGTATACGATTCTTGACGATTTCCTCGAATAAGTCATCCTTTTGTACACCTTAACTTTTCTTCGATTCAGTTTCATCTACTCGATCATTTTCAAGTTTCATACTTGCGCAATCCTCAATCTCGTGCACGTTCCGTGTGCATCAATTTCTAGGTTGTTCGAATCGACTCGTCAAATCTTCAAGACTACAACTGTCACGCCCCGATTCCTAGAGTCATTTCTTCACATATTTTATCTCTTGGAACCGATCGTCCTCGCTTGGGCGTGATGTCGTACAAGTCTGGTATTGCACTTGTACAAGACAAAGATGGTACATAAGTGATAATCTTCAAATAGAAACACATCGCAGCGGCAGAAGCAGACAAATTAAAGTTAATGAGGACAATCTTTCTTATTGAATAGAAGTAAATCACTTCGTTATAGCAGCGGAGATAAAAGGATAACTTGAAGTCACACAGAGATATATAGAACTTTATTCTCTTTATTGATAATTGAAGAAGAGTACAAGACTTGTATTGAAGTACAATACTTACAACACATCTCACTTTACAATGAAAGCCAACTGAACAATGCTACAAAGCTTACATTTGATACTTGGATTCAATGGATTACAACTCAATATACCGACTTGGCTTACAACTCACTGGTACAACTGATTACAATGTTCCATACATTTATGCCCTTTATAACAGAAGACATCATCTTGAACAAGGAGAGCTTTTGTATGCCCAACAAATCTTCGATGCCGCGGGACCAATCAAGCCAATCTTCGTGTGTAGAATATCCCAAGCACGAGCACCTGCCCACAAAACGTGGGTCAGCACATCATCTATGTACTGGCGAGCAGAATCCAACCCACTCACCTAAACCAACACTAACTGGTCGATTTTAGCAAGCATTTAATAGAATAATCTTTCTACTTGGGCCTAGCATCAGTTTACAGTTCATAGGCAATCATCATAGTGAAGCATGTAAACATGTTCTTAGCAATATTCATGTGGACATATCATTATAGCATTCTTGGTGTTATCATGCAAAGGCATCATTGAGGCATCGTTAACATTATCATCTTAAACATGTTATGACAGTTCTCACTTCAAGCATCACTTAGCATGTATGTTACGTTTGAGCAATGTTCATAGCAAGGCATCTTTCTAGCATACTGAATTTAACATGTTAAGCAGGTCCTCATATTGAAAGACTACGCATAGTATCATTACTTGGCACGTTAAGCACGCAAGTTAAGCCAATACATATATTGAGTATATCACATTTAAGTGATTTCTTACCGATAGCCACCTCCCTTGTACCTGCATAAAAATATAGGATAATATGATATACTTACTCTGTCTGCACAAAACATTCGTTAGCATGCATCCTGACTACATGGTCGTTGGTGAAACTGCACCATAAAGGACTTTCCAACGGGTATTACGACGCACCATTCCAGGGTAGGTTGCAAGCCTAGCCGAATGTCCCGTAATACCTCGTGCCACCATAGCACGACCAATGTTTCCTCCCGAGTCGAATCGGTCCCGGTGCCCCAGGTACCGTTCGAGAAAACTTACTCAGACTTGTACAAGTACGTCCATGACCATGCGAATGCGTGTCGACTCGATGACACAAATGCATGGTAATGCAACTGAAAGTAAGCAGAGCCAACAGTTCAACATCTCATCTCAATCCCGAGCCGTGTTCAACGACTAATCATTACCATCATTCTACTTGGTGATCCCCATGATCCCAAGCCTCATCATTCTCGTTGTTTGTTCCATTGCAACATTTCTCATTACGTTCCTTCTAAGGAGGAACAACAGCATTCATTCATTTCGAAGGGACCTGTAGCATTTCATTCATTTCATAGGAACAATAGCATATTCAATTCTTTTCTCATGTATCATTCACGCAGCATCTCATTATTCAAGTAATTCATTCATTTCATCAACATTAAGCATAAGGGACATTATCGATTCATTCTCAGGCATCAAGTTACATTAGCAGTTCGAGTGTGATTCAATCAGCAGTTCAATATTCATGTCTTATTCATTTCAATAATTCTCAACATAGGCATCTCTATTATTCAGCAACTAAGACATGTTACATTTAGGGACAATTCTAGCATCACGTTATTCCATTTATTAAGCATGCAGGAATAAGGAGGAAGGAGGACAGTTCCACTTGCCTGCATAAAAGGGTCTTCTTATTCTGGTTGCCTACATTCCCCTAAGCGTAGCTCCACTAGCGAGCCACGTTCCAACACTTAATCCGTCTAGCCAGCTCAGAGAGACTGCATCAGTCTCAACACTCTTAATCTTCAACACAAGTTATGATCCAACATTCTGATCCTATCCAACAAGCCAACCAAATGCATCGCGCAGAGCGGGGCATTACATAATATATCACTCAGAAAAAGTTTCGTCCCCGAAACTTAAGAGAACAACTCATCTTACTAATTCACTTAGTCATAACAAGTTACTCATTCAGCTTCAATTCAATATTCATTTCAGCACACTCGGTCATTTCAAAATAGATATCCAATTGTATCATTTTAATCCATCAACGATTCAATCCATCTTTCTCTTTTCCAAATACTTGCAACTTCTCATTGATTCACCAACATTTTCCTTGCAATTTTGTCTTGGTCGCAACACATCACTTCGTTTGGATTCATACACATATTTCAGGCGTCCCCAAAATATATGTATTTCAACCAAAGTCCGTGCTAGTGCGATAAATTCTTCCCATAATGTTATCTCAGTCGCAACCTATCACTTCGGCTGGATCCATACACATATTTTAGGCGTCCCCAAAATATATGTACTTCAGCCAACTTCCATGATAGCGCAGTTCGATCAGCCACGATATAACTCTCTTTCCCAAATCAGACTTAGCATCCTTTCAATTGACTTATCACTTTATTCACTTGCCACAATCACTATCTTTCAGGCCACAACACTTAACATCAGGGACAACTTGGTTAAGCTCTCTATCCGGGCATAATATTTCTAACATTCGATCAAGGGTCTAACTTAGAGCCAATCATATTAAGAGTTCACAACATGCAATCATATTCCTTTCTGAATCCAACAATATTTCTCACCGAGACAATTCATCTTTTCTAAAAGATACAATCCGACGTTACCCACTATTGATACCGATCCAACATTCCCGTCATGAGCAGTCAATTCCATCTCATATAATAATTCACTATTTGATACATACAACTCAAGTCTCATCCCACGATTCCATTTCCTGCTATAGGCCGACACATAATCCTCAAGGGTCGAACATCTCTAAGGTTCATATTGGAGCATATACTTACAACTTATGATTCTTAGATCTTACTCATCACCATCTCTCTTCAATGCCAAAGGTTATCATACGGTCGCCAATGGTCACCCTATTAATCGGTCAAGTCTCTATGGTTAGCTATACCGACAGCTAAACCTAACCATTCAGGTGACTCCCCTAGAGTGGACGGCTACTAGGGATCATGCTAGTTTCTTATTCTCATGGCCAATAAGCAACCGACAGTTCTAAGGAACTCTACCCAAACCTATGGGTATCAACTTAGTCTGAATAACTAATCGCCATTGTCGGCTATGCCAACAATTGGTAAGTCCTCAACTGGTCGCTAGGGTCAAGTCTATCTATCCAGGGTCTTCCTCAAGGAAATAATTCCCACAGAGGCTCATTCTAAACTTACCCAACGATCGACTAAGATCGATCTATCAACATTACGGTCAATTTCCAACCCGACATACGATGCTCATCGTTCTAATAATCCATCAAGTAAATTCCCAATGATTCAATTTCTATTTCAATTCCTTTGTACTCACACGAACCCATAAGCCAAGGCTAACTATTCAAGGTTCATCAGTTCCGATAGTCTTAACATAACTATGGAATCATACTATTCGGTCTGTATGACGAAGTTACACCCTAAGTCATAAGCCAGCAATCTATATCCCAACCAACAATCAAATATACCGGCATTATCCAACGCGTTCGCAATTCCTCAATCCCATTCGTTTCTCAATCATCAAAATCTCATACGGACATTCTTAAAATCTCATATCGCAAGGGGTCGAGTAATTCATTCCATTCAATCCGACAATTCATGTATCAATTAACCATTCTCTATGCAACACAAATATTCAGGGTTGCTACTTGTTACTTTTCTGGTACAATTCAATTCCTCAGCATACATGCACATATGCAATGACTATCCTTTGGTGATCAAGATGGATTGACATCTATTACACTGTAGGGTCAAGGCACAGATTTCTAATATTCCTTTAGTCACCGACAACTTTTCCAAACTTTCAGCTTAGCAATCAACTTTGTATTAGCCACATATGATTTGCATCCAACCATTCGAAATCAACATTCAGATATTCTAAGCCACAACATTCTCTAGCCATATCCATTTACCCATAGCATACTAACTGTCTTACTAGTCTGAGTCATCACTCGACTAAACAATTCCTAACCAAGCCACCGGTTACAATTTTCGACAATCTCGCTACTCAATATAACATCACCGTCAAGGGAGACTCGAGTCATCTAGCCACAATACATGACTCCCAGCTAAGTCTCGGCACTACCCAGTACACACAGATAGTCTCATTGCTATCCTATGGAAAGGGTCAACATGCATCTCATTCTGAGGTGGTAGAGGCAATATACCACTCAGAAACGAAGCCATTCTTAACCAATACCAACCCAATTCTATTTCGGACATTCGTGATTTACAATGATCACAATACTTAACCAACATCTCGGGATCTCAATATCACAAGCCAACATTCTTAGGGTCTCAAAAGCACTAGCGAGCACATATGAGTCAACTCACTAGTTCTGTTGAACTCATCCATCAATTATTCATTCCCAAATCTTTCCCAACATCACATGCAATTCTCAACTTGTTACAGCATACATAGCCATTTTTCTTTATTCCCACAATTCCAAACAGCATTCATACTATAACATACTATGGCATCGAGTCATTGTTGGGTTATTTGTGTCCAAACCAACAACAATCATTCATTCAGGGGCATCACAATGTATTTAGACTTATTGTATGGAACATCCAGTGAGCAACCAAAAGGTTCAACGAACTTTCAGACACAAACAACATAGGATGATTACCGAACAACAACAGCATAATCGCGGAAGCAATCTCTGATTTAATCGCGGAAGCAACGCTGAGTGATCGTAGAAGCAACTTTGGTTAATCGTTGATGCAACTTTGATTTGAAACGAATCAAAGAAGAGACCAAGGACGTAAAGCCGTGCTCTGATACCAATTTGTCACGTCCCGATTCGTAGAGTCATTTCTTTACATATTTTCTCTCTTGGAACCGATCGTCCTCGCTTGGACGTGATGCCGTACAAGTCTGGTATTGCACTTGTACAAGACAAAGATGGTACATAAGTGATAATCTTCAAATAGAAACACATCGCAGCGGCAGAAGCAGACAAATTGAAGTTAATGAGGACAATCTTTCTTATTGAATAGAAGTACATCACTTCGTTATAGCAGCGGAGATAAAAGGATAACTTGAAGTCACACAGAGATATATAGAACTTTATTCTCTTTATTGATAATTAAAGAAGAGTACAAGACTTGTATTGAAGTACAATGCTTACAACACATCTCACTTTACATTGAAAGCCAACTGAACAATGCTACAAAGCTTACATTTGATACTTGGATACAATGGATTACAACTCAATATACCGACTTGGCTTACAACTCACTGGTACAACTGATTACAATGTTCCATACATTATGCCCTTTATAACAGAAGACATCATCTTGAACAAGGAGAGCTTCTGTATGCCCAATAAATCTTCGATGTCGCGGGACCAATCAAGCCAATCTTCGTGTGTAGAATATCCCAAGCACGAGCACCTGCCCACAAAATGTGGGTCAGCACATCATCTATGTACTGGCGAGCAGAATCCAACCCACTCACCTAAACCAACACTAACTGATCGATTTTAGCAAGCATTTAATAGAGTGATCTTTCTACTTGGGCCTAACATCAGTTTACAGTTAATGGGCAATCATCATAGTGAAGCATGTAAACATGTTCTTAGCAATATTCATGTGGACATATCATTATAGCATTCTTGGTGTTATCATGCAAAGGCATCATTGAGGCATCGTTAACATTATCATCTTAAACATGTTATGACAGTTCTCACTTCAAGCATCACTTAGCATGTATGTTACGTTTGAGCAATGTTCATAGCAAGGCATCTTTCTAGCATACTGAATTTAACATGTTAAGCAGGTTCTCATATTGAAAGACTACGCATAGCATCATTTACTTGGCACGTTAAGCACGCAAGTTAAGCCAACACATATATTGAGTATATCACATTTAAGTGATTTCTTACCGATAGCCAACTCCCTTGTACCTGCATAAAAATACAGGATAATATGATATACTTACTCTGTCTGCACAAAACATTCGTTAGCATGCATCCTAACTACATGGTCGTTGGTGAAACTGCACCATAAAGGACTTTCCAACGGGTATTACGACGCACCATTCCAGGGTAGATTGCAAGCCTAGCCGAATGTCCCGTAATACCTCGTGCCACCATAGCACGACCAATGTTTCCTCCCGGGTCGAATCGGTCCCGGTGCCCCAGGTACCGTTCGAGGAAACTTACTAAGACTTGTATAAGTACGTCCATGACCATGCGAATGCGTGTCGACTCGATGACACAAATGCATGGTAAAGAAACTGAAAGTAAGCAGAGCCAACAGTTCAACATCTCATCTCAATCCCGAGCCGTGTTCAACGACTAATCATTACCATCATTCTACTTGGTGATCCACATTATCCCAAGCCTCATCATTCTCGTTGTTGTTCCATTGCAACATTTCTCATTACGTTCCTTCTAAGGAGGAATAACAGCATTCATTCATTTCGAAGGGACCTGTAGCATTTCATTCATTTCATAGGAACAATAGCATATTCAATTCTTTTCTCATGTATCATTCACGCAGCATCTCATTATTCAAGTGATTCATTCATTTCATCAACATTAAGCATAAGGGACATTATCGATTCATTCTCGGGCATCAAGTTACACTAGCAGTTCGAGTGTGATTCAATCAGCAGTTCAATATTCATGTCTTATTCATTTCAATAATTCTCAACATAGGCATCTCTATTATTCAGCAACTAAGACATGTTACATTTAGGGACAATTCTAGCATCACGTTATTCCATTTATTAAGCATGCAGGAATAAGGAGGAAGGAGGACAGTTCCACTTGCCTGCATAAAAGGGTCTTCTTATTCTGGTTGCCCACATTCCCCTAAGCGTAGCTCCACCAGCGAGCCACGTTCCAACACTTAATCCATCTAGCCAGCTCAGAGAGACTGCATCAGTCTCAACTCTCTTGATCTTCAACACAAATTATCGTCCAACATTCTGATCCCATCCAACAAGCCAACCAAATGCCTCGCGCGGAGCAGGGCATTACAACAACTTGTTCAATGACACTCAATCTAAGGCTTTGCATAACGCGACGCTTGCTGATAAACTCATCGACAATCCGAATCCTCAATCGATCGATCGACATCCCTGAGGCTATCGCATACACCACTCAGGGATGAAGTCATTTGACAAATCCTGAAAACTATCGTTCGAATCAAAATCAACTTTTCGAATCCCGTTTGAGCCATTCCTCGAATTCCAAGCACGCTCATCTATATCGCACTGACGTTGTCGTCGCTCGATAGCACCCCTATCGATAGTCATCTCATTTACTCAATCGAGTTCAACTCATTCTTGCTCGACACTATTCAATTCCCGCACTCGACTTTTCTAAGGTCGACGCAACTTTGGTGTATATGCCTAGCCCGACTTAGCCAATCGTGCCTATACGAACCATCTTTTTGTTTCTTGTCAAAAACTGTTTTCCTATGTTTTGCAAAATAGATAGACTTATTGTATGGACATCCGTGGGACATTTGAGAGAGAGAGCGCACTAACGATATCAACTTTGCAGAAGCAATAATACAGAGTTTTCGGAAACAACGGAGTTAAAGAATTCAATCGATAGTCCAAGGACGTAAAGCCGTGCTCTGATACCATTATGTCACGTCCCGCTCCCGTAGAAGCGATCGTCCTCGCTAAGGCGTGATGCCGCACGAGCCTAGATTGCACTCGTGCAAGGCGGGTTCCATAACGGCCGATTTCAGCGGCTGCGACTGGATCGTCGCACAGAAGTCCCAAGCAGAGACATTGAATAATAGCAGCGGAATTTAGAAAGCAAACACAAGTCATTGCAAAACACTCTTTTATTGATATTGAAACAAAGGTTACAATGGGACGCAAGGCCAAGATTACAAGTCTCTCAAGCTCACTTTCCTCACATTACAAGTTCACTCTGCTCTCTCTCATCTCTCGATACAATGCTTGAGCCAGCGAAAGCTTCGGAAGGCGACGTCCATACATTATGTCCCGTATAAGTCTTGACTCCATGCGACCGCACGCTTCGAATCGCCAAGGAACTACATGCCTCGTTGCATCCAAGCGAGCTCCGCGCCACGAGCTTCTACCTGTGCCTGCACATGAAAACTATGTAGGTATCAGTACTCAACTGTACTGGTGGAATGAGCTCCTCGCCCACCCATACAAAACCAACACGTTTGATTTACTTTGTGCAACATAGTCCCTTCTTATCAATTGTCTTTCTACTCTTACCTTAGGATCAGTTTTAGGACAGACGCCTTGGCCTATTTTGTGTCTCTAGACCATCCCGTGCTTGCAACATCAACGTTAACTCATACTTCACCTCTAGACCCTTCTCGTGCCAACAACGTTAACCTATCAAGTCGTGTTTGCCTTACGGCCCAAATCAGAGACGCAACTACGCGATGAGACTCCATTCTCGTGTGACCATGCTATAAGTCCTTGTTGAGGCCGTGCCTCGTAACTCAAATGAGACTCAATCATATTGCCGTCTCGCGACCCTTGCCGCCTCGCGACCCTTCGCTACTAAATCATCAGCTGACCCAATCAAGACTTCTGGGATAAATGTCACTCGACCGACTTTGCCTTGCGGCATTTCCTGACTTAAACTCAAGACAACTCAAACCAACTTATGCAACTTATATGCCGACAACTCAAGACTTGACGTCACATCTCGTGCCGAAGCACGGTGTCTTCGTTGTAGCCAAATCATAGGCCCAACATTTTGTATTCCAACTGTACACACGCATTCAGCTCGACTTCTTGATATACTGCACTCAATACTCGACTCAATCCAAAGGCATACACGCGAATCGCCGCCATGCCGGCTCATCTATATGATTTGGTCACTGACTCCCAGAGCCATCGTGGACTCCTCTAGCTTTTGTTAGACCGGTGCCCTTTCAGCGCAAGGTAGCTGGCCCCGCTGCAAGTTCCCACCTAACCCGTGCCCAGCACAGCTAATTACTCGTTTCCAATCGCGGTCGCAACGGTCCCGTGGCCGCCGGGTTGCCGTGCAGGGAAACGACCCACCTTGTCGACAAGTTGTCCATGACCATGCAAGACTCGACTCAAACTGACGTCTCACACAGTCATACTACTTCTTTCTTCTGAGACCGCCTCGCCGACCTATAGCCGCGAGCATACTTCCTTCTTCTGAGACCGCCTCGCCGACCTATAGCCGCGAGCATACTTTCCATGTTACCATATCATTTCATTCAACTCAATGCCTATTCGATAGTCCTTTCTCCAAAACTCATTGAATCAACCGTGGTTCATGCCTTAAACACTAAGTCCGTGCAACATGCCTTAAGCCAATCGTGTTCTACGCAACACTACCGCCCGAATCATACTTTATACGACGGACCTGGAGATCGTGGGACTACATAACTTTGACAAACCGCGAAAGAGCGGGACGGTGCTTGTAATGTCTTAGGTCGACCGGCATAACTTTGTCTAACTTAACTTCGCAACAACTTAACGAGCAAAGGCTGCGTCAAGCTTTTCCTTAACGGATAGTGCCGTGCACGCATTCGACTTGAACGACCAAGTCACTCGGGTGCCTAGACTTAGGTCAGAAGCCGCTCAACGCAACTTAACTCATGGGCAAGCCAAGGCTATGCCAAGCCTTGGACGACGGGACCGTGCATGTTTTATGAAGCATTCATGCGGGAGACGCCTATGACTTAGGCTACGATCATAACTTCGCCTACTCAACCAACTTTCCTTCTCCCAAGCCACGGGACAAAGGATCGAGTGTCATTTTCAAAGCACGTCGTGCACCAACTCTAAGCCGACCGTTGGACCTTTCCATATTCTAACTCAATTCGACCCGTCGGGATTATTCTCTTCTCTATGTGGATTCGTCTCTTTTATTATCAAGCCTACTTGTACAAGTTGAAAACATGCGATTTATTATGTGAAGGCTAAGATGAGGCAAATTCACCGAAACTACCCCACCTGAGCGAGCGGTCGCCTCGACCGAACGATGTCTTCAAGCAGCCGTTGCAAGGCTAAGTCCGAACGCCGTCGGCGTTCCGATTCCTCCGATTGACTGAGCGGGACGGGGCTTTACAGGTAGAGTCCCCCTACCCCATGCTCTAGAACTATCCAGTCAAGTCAAGTATGAATCATGTACCAGTAACAGGTCATACGAGCTAGTACTACATGTTATCATAGAGGCCATAACCACGAATATCTCATGTCAGACTCTGTATCATGTCATCATCATCCATCGTGTCCGTATTCTGTGATCTATCGTGTAAATGGACACGAATTTAATATATCGTCATGCCTAGTCTCCATACTCCATATCTATAAATAGACATCGGCACCCGAATAATAATCGGATGTTAAGTATCAACTAATCATATGTCCATAAAATATATAAATAAATAGTAAATAAGGAAAATAGAGAGTACTAAAAACTTGGCAAGGTACACTTGCCTGGATGTTGTGCAATGATTAGACAACGTTCCACAGACAAACTCGCCAAACCAATAGAAGCAGCAAAGGTTATATTTCTGCAAACATCTCCGGATGCTGAAATGGACATCACCATCAGTCCCTAAATAAAAGAAATAGCTAAGATAGGCTACCAATAAGTCCAATTCTGCATACAGGAGCAAACGATAATTTCGGGTCAAAACGGTGTCCGCCGTTGGACCCGCTTTGCACCAAAAACGTGCCAAACCTAAGGATCTCTAAAGTCCGCAAACTATATGTCCACAGGTCCAGTTTTTCAATATGAACTCAATGGTATGTCCAATTTTGGATTTCGATGAGTCGTGCACAAAATTGTCCGGTGAATCGGATCGTGGAGCCCATGAAACGACGATCCGATCAACTGTCTCAGAATTGGACCAAACTTTGATCACAAGACCAGAAAATACCACGAGTCCAATGGCGCAAGTTTTGTTGCGATATGACAAGCGTGCACGAAATGATTGGTTGGTTTACAATATCACCGATATGGTGGTTTTGACGAATACGCCTCGAATTCGTCGTGCACACACAACCAATTCGAGCTCTGTCAAATCCAACAAGTCCGCGAGTCCATACCCACCTTTTGATGCAAGTGGTTCACGACCAAGTCGTCCGGTTTGTTGGGACGGACTCCGTATTAGAGTTTTTTAAGGTTTTAGAAAATGTTTTTCTTTGATTTTGGAACAAATTTTTAATAAAAAAAAGGAAAAAATTAAAACTAAAAATAGGGCTTCGATCTCGTTTAGGTTGTCTAAAAGGCTGTTCAAACATATTTTCAATTTCTCGA
The DNA here is from genome assembly GCA_029216955.1 of Iris pallida. Classification (NCBI taxonomy): domain Eukaryota; kingdom Viridiplantae; phylum Streptophyta; class Magnoliopsida; order Asparagales; family Iridaceae; genus Iris; species Iris pallida. Next base: position 8,843,769 of record JANAVB010024994.1, read on the forward strand.
TGTAGGGGCTCGGGTTTTCGCCTCTACTGTTCACTCGAGGAACATTAGTTCTTTATATATATATATATATATATATATATATATATATATATATATATATATATATATATATATATATATAACACACACACACACTATACAAGAAAAAGGGCTTTCTTGACGGTTAATCCTCGTCAAAAAAGAGTTATCTTGACGATTGTGGATCCGTCAAGTAGGCCAGAGTCAAGAAAAGTCCTCAATTTTCTTGACGGTCTCTGACAAAGCTTTTCTTGATGGTTATTAACCGTCATATAAAATATTTTTCTTGACCGTTTTTTAGCCGTCAAGAAATCAGTTTTAAAAAATCGTCAATATGGTTGAAAACTTTTCTTGACTCCGGCGTAAATGACGGTTAAAAACCGTCAATGAAAGGCCCTTCTACAGCAGGATTAAGTTAATTGTTGACGTTATATAATCGTTAAGAGAAGCTAAATTTTGTATAGCCGAAATTTTATTTATAACTATATATTATGAATCGAACACACACATAATATCAATAATCCATAAGATATACATACATAAAAATACTATAAAACCTAACTTTTATATTAATAAGTTGTATATCGTTCATACACCACAACTTCCAACACATCCAACACACATCCAACCACAAACATCCAACACTTGTCCAACCACACACATATCCAACCAAATTGTATGTAGTTTCCATACATCTTAAACATCCAAAACTAATAATTATACAAATAAAGCCAAAATAGGTAGCAAATCCGACCTGAGCACATCCCTCCCATATATACAACACCTTCATTTTTCATGTAGTTACTGAGAGAAGAAGAGAAATATATTTAATCATTTATGTGCACATGTTTGTATAAATTGTTAACTGAGAACAAAATGAAATGACCACAAGGCCTAAAAGTCAACACAATAAAAAATTCTAGTCTCAAACTGTTCACGAAAAATTACAAAGAGAGCCAATTCTGTACATAATCAAATATAATGTAACATTGAATTTCTTTGCTTTAGCTCATTAAATATAATTCTTGCAAGGTCAAATTCACAGGTAACCCCTCCATTTGTCTAGTTTCCATGTAATTAGCCTACAAATTATACTAAAAACCATAATCCATCTTATTGTATATCATCAATATATGGTATAGACAAATGGAAGTTTTGGATATACTTAAAGGTTCCCATGTAATTATTCCTCTAGTGGACCATATATGTGTCATTATCTTACATGTACATGACACAATACTTCCACGACACTCATTCCTACACAGATTCTTTAGGAGCTACCTTCAGCTACCAGAACCACTTTCTAGTATACACATATATGTAAAACTGATACATACTCATGTAGGCTAAATGTTACCTACTGCTACTACCTATCTACATGCACACAGAACTGAATCTGACTGTTCTGCACAGACTACCTATTCCCATGCCAAACTGCTACTAGTGCAGCTAATAATCTGCACAACAATCCAGCCATTAAATACCACAAGTTTTCTGTACATAAACCTGGTACATCCTACCTGTGCACTGCTGCACACAGGTGCACAAAGGCTCTAGTTAGCCCCCCTCACTCTCTACATATTGTTGTACACAATCTGTGTGACATACAGAAGTACCTACTAGGATAGCACACAAGTACACAGTTTACGCATATATGCAGATTCATGTACCTCCCAACACATCACACATATATAGGTGTACATTGTTACCTAAGGTATCAAGATATCACATACATATAGGTGTACACTGTTACCCTCCTTTGGAAAATATAGTATCAAGATATTACCATAGCTGTGTTCCAGAGAAAGATTATGTAACTATAACCATACAGTGTCAAGATATTACCAGCAGCCTACAAATACTAATTATATTATATAAAAGATATTCTATAGTTACCTCCATCAATATACATTTTATAGTTACCTTCATTCTATAGTTACCAGGTAGTACATGCCTCATAACACCTCATAACAGATTGGGCAATGGTGCCTCATGAGTTGTCAACACATGGATGCGTGTCACGTAGTGCAGTCGAGTAGCAGGATCATGTAGGTATTATAAACAAGATGAGCAGGACATAATTTCAGATGGAAAATTTGATAGTTACTTATATTTTAGATATCATGTCACATGTACACATATTCAAGTCAGTAGTTTTCAGTGATAGAGAATGATGTAAACATTATACTGTGCAACACGATACCCTCTTTCAATTCAAATTCCATTTCCATTTTCAATGTCAATTGTATTCCAATGTCAAAATTGTATTCCTACATGGAAGAAAAAAAGATAGAGAAAGAGAACCATTATTTGTCCCCTTCTAGATATGTAGAAGAAAAAGGAGAGAAAGAGAACCATTCTTTGTTTCGTGTGTTGTAGCCAACTAGGAAGCTTCATGGAAGTATTATTTGGTAGTGCAATGATGGAGAAATAGTATTACTTGAACCAACTAAACTTAAATAGCAGCAGTACATGTGCACTGATACGTGCTAGATATGACATGAGGTAATCATGGTGATCCAAGATGAGGATATTCTTGTCTGAGTAGCAGTACATCTAACATTATATAACTAAACAATTGGAGGTACCTCGTAAGAGACTCATCTCCGAAAACATCTTTTTGAACAAATTTGCAAGTCCACAAGCCCACCTATGTTGTTGAGACCAGTAAGCCTTGTATGTGCTTAGCAGTTCATTCTTCAACCACATATGTTGTTGATACATTGAAGGCTGCTTGACTGCATGAGCTAATAAAGATTGACATTTGCAATTAGAAGTGTATCAGAGAGTATCAGAGCTCAGAACTATAATGAAGAGGACTACTGAAGAGTACGTTAGCTAGCTAGGAAGAAGCCTGTAGTATTCCATTGCAGTGTCCAATTCTAGTGTCCATACATTGGCAGTTAGCCAAGGTGGCAGTCGGAGTTAGGCAGTTAGAGATGAGCAATTCTTGTAAAGAAGAGTAATAATAGATATAGATAAGGAATAGGAGGGATGTATGTAATCTTGCTTATGGACACCAGAGCACTCATTCTGCACAAACATCATTTTCCAGGAATATTTCGGAGAAGCATGGAAACACCACTATATCTTTTTATATTCAAGTCCTATAGTAAACAAAAGTCAGACCCACTTGTATCAGTAAATCTCTTATTGTCCGTATCCATTCTTCTGGATGAAAGTTGATGTATAAACAAAAGAAACAAGAGTAAGTAGCTAGAATATAGTATCCAAGAATACAGTAGAATAACAAATAAGTTGTTCAAACCAATAGATTGGTGGTGACTGAAACAAACTTTAAAAACCATAAATAAACAAGATAATAGAAGACTTGAATAAATAACCTTCTTTACATTAGGAGAGGTTAGAAGTGATGCAATAACTCCTGTAATCTTATCTACACAGTCCATTCTTTATGTAGCACTCTCGTCTGAAGATATTAAGAAAATATAACAAGATGACACAGGAATAAATTATCCGTGAAACATAGCTTATTTTGGACAAATTTTCCACTAAATATGCATTCTAGAATTTTAATCATAGCTTATTTTGGCAGTTAATTTTGTTTGAGCTATAGAAGAGATGGTTAGGGTCACATACCATGTGTCGATGATCATCAGTAACATGTAGTAGCACTGCAGTTATGGCTTGCGCATATGAGCTATGTTTGAGATTTAAACTATGCTAGTTCTAATGTCAAACTGTCTATCTATATAATTTTCTCAAGAAATACCCATTTCTCTTACACTTCGAACAAAATTGAGCTACCATCCTTAGTAATGATGTGTGTGTGTATATATATATATATATATATATATATATATATATATATATATATATATGATTCTTTTTAGTAACAAAGTAAATTTGTATTTATTAGTGGGGTTATACCTATCCAACAGGTACCTAATGTTAAGTATCCTTTACTAAACTGTTAGTACATATTCTTGCTGCAACCCATATCTGAGGCAACAATAGTACAAGAATTCTACCTTTCCTTCAAGATACATATGACATATAGCAAGCAAACATCACTGCCTCTCCATTATGTATCGAATTTCTAGAATAACTGCATAACCTTTCGATATCGTCCGAGAACAAGAATTTGCATAAGAAGAAATCATTGCGGTGGTGACCAACTAATCGATTTTGGTTAGAATCATCAACCAAGCAAGGCAATTAAAAGTTATTCACTGTTGCAACGCTGAACCAATGATGCTTTTGAATCATCATACAGTAATAACAAAGTTAAAATGCAATAATAAAAGAAAAATGCCTCATCATTATCTTCTTATTTATAAATTCCTCTGTACATAAAGCACCCATCCATTATTGCAAAACTTGGGCTACATTGTTGAGAGGACTTTAAAAAAAATCTTGGGGTCAAGTTTGTACAGAGTAAAAGAGTAAACATACATGATACTTTGGCTGTTGTTGCATTCCTACAGTACTAGAGTTGAGAGAAGCATCTTCTGTGGCAAGCAGTGGATGTAGCAGTTAATTTTTTTGTGAGGTTGTAAATCTAACAACACTTCCAATGGATGTAGCAGATAATTTTGTTATTCCTACAACATCTCATCCAAATACGAACTAAATTTAAACCCATTACAACTTTCAATTGTAAGTTCAAACAACCCTATTTTCCATCAAAATAGGGAATACAGGAGTGAGTTTAACTGATGAGGATCAATTCGAAATGCAAAACGATGGGCTGAGAATTAGGGTCAGAACCCGGGTGAGGTTCATAGGGACGTTGCGGCTAACGAGCATATCCAGACACCAGCGACACACATGTAACTGTGATTATTATCGTTATAACCTTCAAAAATAAATAGTAAATAGGTGGAAGAATTATTAAAACAGAGAGTAAACCAATAATTAAGAGAATTTACCTCGTGTTTTGATAATCATTCATGTATCGAATTTCTCAGAGCAATCATCCAATTTTCTGGGTTAGCATCCACATCATATATAACGCATCATCCTATCACACACCATCTAGTTTCAAAATTAACTCCAAGAGTGCAACATTCCAACTTTCACAAAAAAATGGTCGACATGCTCTAATAGCTCAAAATGCTTTGAAAAGGACAAAAAGAGCAATCAATGGAAATCTCACCTTCCTGTGTTTGATTAACCCGCGACAAAGAAGAAAGCCTCATCTCCGAAGCCCTTCCAAAGCGTTCTGATGTAATCGAAAAATCACAATAGATGACTGACTCAAAGCTGCCACGTTTTTCTTCAAGAAAAATCAACGAAATATTTAGAGGCGGCGGAGAAGTAACCTAAGCCCCATTTTTCTTCTGAAAACATTCCCTTTCTAGAAAATAAACCACAATAGAGACATTCACAACCTTGACCCTCCCCCAAATCCAGTACTACCAGAAGAAACCTTAGCCCTCTAGTTCTAGAGCAGAAAACTCGCATTTGAGAGGAACCGTACTTCAAAACCCTAGAAAAAGTTCCATAATCAAAAGAAACACCCTACAAAACCCTCAATCGATATATCTATGTCTAAGACGAGTGCAAACACCCTTAAAATCCTAAACAAAGTACAACGATGACAGCATCTTATCGTGTCATAAATAGAAACAAATTTTAGATCTAGAAGAAGAAGAGGACGAGAAGAAGGAGCAGGAGGAGAAATCAGACCTCTCCTAGCCGACGGTATCCTAAATCTTGGCCTTATCGACCTTGTCATCGACGTGAATGCTTCTTATGGCGAGCTCGTTCTTAGGAGAAGAGTGAAGTGGGAGAGCAGCTGGGGCCAGGAATGAGAAGAGTGAGTGTGGGGAGGAGATTTCGAGCATGGAGTCCATGGGTTCCAGAGAAGGCTCTCAAAGGAGGAGAAAGAAGGAAAAAAAAGAAGAGGGCAAATTACATTAACTATCCCTATGTTTTACACTTATTACAGAAACTATCACTACTTTGAAACTAATTACGCGGACCACCCCTATAGTTTCTATTTTCTATAAAAATATAACACTAACTACCCCTATGTTTTATAAAATTTCTAAAGGAGAGGGGTGGTGAGTGTAATTAGTTTCAAATTGGGGTAGTCTCTGTAATACTCATGAAACATAGGGGGGGTTGGTGTATTTATTTCAAAAAAGAATCTCTCGAGATTCTCTGGGTTCGTCAATTAAAATAGGTTTTTTTTCTAAGGGCACATCCAATTTTACTTGGAAGCAGCCCAAAAATATTTACAAATATTACAAGTTTGTCATCAGTTTTTTTTATTTGGGGGTAGCCCAACATTGGGTATAAAAGACAACTTTTCTAAAAAAAAATTCTTCCTCCCTCTACTCTTTTCCTCTCTCCCTCAACTCTTTCTTCTCTCCCTCTACTTTTTTTCTTCTCTCCCAACATTTCTAGGTCATAGAATTAAACACTAGTCCAAATTTTTTCCCAAAATTTTATTCCTTTCATTCCAAGAATTATCTCCAAAAAAATTCTCCTATTTCAATCATGTTTGGCACAAATTTTTTTCCAAATTTGTCTAAGATCAGCTACCAAAAAAAGTTTCCACTCATACTCAAAATCAGAAAACATAAACATAAATATTAGGTTTAGAATCACTTTATGGTTCATGAATGAATTTTTCGAACATGATCTCACATATTTCTTGAAACCCTAACCCTAGAACACGACAAATCGTTGTGGCCGTTCGGCTGCTACAGTTGTGGCTTACAACATTAGGACTGTCAGGATTGTGGCAGTCCTAATGTAAAGTAGGACTAGCAGACTTTCTGCAATCCTACATTAAGTTAGGACTGCCAGGTCCCTGGCAGTCCTTAATTAATAAAGGACTGCCAGGGTGTTGGCAGTCCTGTATAAAACTCTCTGTGAAGAGAGTTTCATACCCAAACTCTCTTCACAGAGAGTTTGGATCAGGACTGCCAGGAGACTGACAGTCCTGTATAAATATTATCTTCATATATTAAGTATATTTTAACTATATTTGGAGTTACAACTCCATGCGTAAATGTTGTGAAAGAAAGACTAAAAACTGAAGGTTATGAGACCCTCATCTTTCATGCCACAGGAGTTAGAGGCAAAGCTATGGAAGAACTAGCTTCTATTTGTTAGACTACGTCCGACTCTGTCGCACTTAACTTGGCAAGCAAATCCAACCGTCGCCAGGTTCAGTAGTTTAACCAATTGTTCTTGCGACCAAGCCTACGTTTGGTATGAACAGAACTAGGTTTTGTTGAAAACCTTGCAGAATTTTCTAGGCACAAGTGTTGTACTTGTCTCTGATCGTGCTTTATTTTTTGTGTCCTTCACTTTTTCGACACATCATGGAAGCGCAGGCTGCACCTTGATATTCTGTTTGAACGAAGGCAACAGACAACCTGCTTCACATCATACTTGGTTTTGAATTTCAGGGAAACGGATCTTGCTATTCAAATTAATGCCATCTCCCTTACCCTTTTGTTGTCCCTTTCTGTAGCAACAGGAACTGTGACAGATGGTTATTTACGACCTGTTTGGTTGCCTACTTTAATTGATGCAGCACAACAGCACCTAAAGGAGATATCTTTAGCAAAGAAAAATGAAGACAATTGAGGGGATGGAGCACCTGAGGAGCAGCGAGGAGTCTCGGGTGGGATAGAGCGACTGCTGCTGGTGCTGGAGGAGCATCAACGCCTACTGCTGTGCTGCATCCTGATCAGAAATCCTAACAGAGAGTTTCAAATTGGACTGCCACACCCCTGGCAATCCTACATTAGTGTAGGACTGCCAGGGTTGTGACAGTCCTATTTGAAACACTATCAAACTCTCCTCACAGAAAATTTCAAATAGGACTGCCACCACTCAGGCAGTCCTACATTAGTGTAGGACTGCCTGGTGGGTGGCAGTCCTAATACTAACTCTCTGTGAGGAGAGTTTGAAATACAAACTCTTCTCACAGAGAGTTTCAATTAGGTATCCAAAGAGAGTTTATACACACACATGTCCACATAACAACATATCTACTATTATGTATCCAAATTACGACAATCAGATCCAACTTATATAAAAAATAACAATATATCCGACAAAATATCCAACAAGTCAAGTTTCCAAACAACAACATATCCTTCAAAAAATATCCGACAAATTATCCAAAATGAAGTATACGACAAAATACCCTAAAATCCACAAGTCAAGTTTCCAAACAATAACAACCACATCCAAATTACATCCAAATACAAAATAATTTTGAATATCCAACTACATATCATGCCGGGCCTTTCCAAACAACTTCGACCGAGCTTGGAGTGCCGGTGGCTGCGTCCAAGACCGAGCTTGGTGCGCCGGTTCGAAAATTCTAATCGGGCGCTTGAGAGGACGTCCATCGCGTTTCTTCCGCTTTGACGCGGTGGTGTAACTCCCTAAATCTATTTTCGTAAATATTGAGTTATTTGAAATTTAATACCTTGCTCTAAGTAAATCTTTTATATTTTGTTAAGTCAATTGATTTCATTCTCAACATAATTTTATCATGATTTGTCTGTAAATTAATGATTAGTAATTCTTGAATAATAAATTTTTTTAACTAATTTATTTACAAATTAGGTTTTTGTTATACTTCCTGATTCCGAGTTACACTTAGAACTTAATTTCATATACAGTTATTAATTATGTTTAAAAAAAGATTAGTTTTAATTTACAAAAAACTAATTAATTGTGTTTTAATAGATTTTATTATTATTGCATCTTGATATTTATTCTGGTCACTAGTTATTACTTACATGTCCATTTATTTGCCCTACTTATATTTGTAGAAAGAATAATTTCAAATTCTACTTGTTGATTTAGAAAATTTACTAGCTATTTATTACAAATTGTTCAGTAATTAAATAATTTTGAAATTAATTGGTTTTAAACTGTAATTAGTTAGAAATAACTAATTATGTTAATTAGTTGGCAGTCTGTTGCAAACACTATTTTCTGCCCCCAGATCTTCTTTTATTTACACATCTGCCACTTGGAGAAAACTCCCAGATCTACACCTAATCACAGCTTTGCCACTGTCTTAATTTAGAAACACAATATTTTATTATAAATATTCTGTCAAGCACAGTGTCCAATCCATATTTCCCAATACCACTCTGTTTTCTCTCCTCTGCCACCATAGTTCCGGCCAGCATCGCCGAGAGCCACCGGACCTCGCCGAAGTTGAACTACACTGGCCGACCTCGCCACCGACATTCTCATCACCACCTGATTAAAGATCACGCCGCCTCCTCGAGAGCTATGTTGACCTCGTAGCTCGAGCCGCTAGAGTGAAGACTTCGTCGAGAGTTTCGACCGGACTCGTCGATCATCACCGACATAGATCGGACGAAGATCGTCTCCACCTAGCCGAGTCGACCAGAGCCTCCACGCCACAACCCGATCCATCGTGCCCGGTGCTTCCCCGCCTCTTGGTCTCCTTCGCGTGGTCAGCCCGCCTCATCGCCGTCATTTCCAGAGCAGTAACCTGGACCCCAATCTCCGTGCCTCTGCTTCTCGAGCGGCACGTTCTCGTTGAAGTACTGCACCACCGCCAGTGACCGGAGCACCATCAGGAGGTGCCGCCGTCGCGCCTGGACTCGAGCCGCCCCTCGACTCTCGTGTAGAACCTTCAAGAGCTGGGTCCGCTGCCTCGCGCAACGACACAGCACCGGAGTTAGACGAAGCCGCCAGATCCGCCACCATTGACCGACAGATCTCCGCCACGTGAGCTCGTCTTCGTCTTCTTCCTCTCGATCCCATTCTTCTTCATGTTTATGTGTTTCATGTGTTTAGGGTTAGGGACTCAAGAGAGTGGGTGAGGAAGAAGAAGGTTATGGGGGGGCTTTGGTTGCTGAGGAATGTGAGGAATGAAAGAATGGATAGAGTGAGAGAGAGAGAGAGAAGAGTTTTATGTTTAAGTTGGTTGGACAGTGGGCCGAATGGAGTAATGTGAAGAGATTCATCTCTCAGTGTACTTCCCTCTTTTATTTCACTGTCAGTGATGACTTCAATTCACAGGAGTTAAGTAACCCTTCGAAAACCGAAGAGCTAGGTGGTGACCTTTGGAATAGAGGGGAGCCAGACTGAGTTGGCTTTTCGAATAATGGAAGGGTCGGACTAACTGTAGTGAGTTGGGTTTTGTGTATAAAAATTGATTAAATGAAAGGGATTGTTGGGTTATGCTTTGGGTCAGTTGCTGGGCTGGCAGAGTATTTAGGGAAGATTTTAATTAAACGGCAGTAGTGATAGGGCTGAACAGTGAGTAGATAGGCCTGGATCTATGTAGGCCGAGTTTAGGGGTGGATTTGCGGCAATAGTTTTGTGTGTAGGCAGAAGTAATGGGTTGCAGGTTTAGTATTTTAGTTGAAAATTTGATCAGCTGGGCTTGGACTGGATAGTGTTGGCTGGTTAGAGAGAGAAATAGTAATTATTTCAGAACGGGCTAGGTTATGGGTTTTGACTGCTAATTGTTATTTTATTTTATTTATGCCTCAGTAAACCTTAGTAGTGAATTTTCTTTTATATATATATATATATATATATATATATATATATATATATATATATATATATATATAAGGAAACACGATTTTATTCAAGATAAAGGTGAGCTCGTGGAGAGCAATATAGGTGCACAGGGCTGGAAAACACAAAATAAGCCCTGAGAAACAAGAAATTTAAAATTACAAGGGGAGTACTAAAAATAAGATAAAGCGGATATTTCAAAATCATCGAAATTTTGAAATTCAAAATTTCAAAAACAACTTCGAAAAGCCTACCGCTGCATGTGGGGGTAGAACCGTACACGCGTCCCGAGGGAGAGCGTACGAGTCTCTAGGCGCACGTACAGATCGAGGCGTTGATGGAGGGAGGTGGGTCTCGGGCCCCTCCCCCTTAGGGACGAATCTCGAGGCAGGAGCACCGGCGGGCCGACCGTCGGCCGGAGGCGACGGGCCGGACTCCGGCGAGGGATGCCCGCCCGACGGGGGGTTGGGGAGGCGAGGGGGTAGGGAATAGGACTGGCGTCGACCGTCGGAGGTTGGGCGACGATCGGGAGGGGGCGGGGAAGAGGAAGGGGGAGAGCGGGACTCCGGCGGAGGAGGTGCGGAGCGCCGAGGAGGAGGAGGAGGGGGGAGAGAGTGGGTCGCCGACGAAGGGGGGACTCCGGTGGACGAGAGAGCGAGAACAGGGAACGGGGGCACGATCTCTGGCCCGCCGGGGGGCTTGAGATCGGCAGGACGCCAGCGGCTGGACTCCGGAGGGGGGGCGCCCGCCCGGAGGGAGGAGGGACGGGCGGGCCGGGGAGCCGGAGGCGGCTGTACCAACATCAGAAGCGCCGGACGAGGGGCACTGGGCCCGAGGGGACCGAGAGCACTGCCCGAGGGCGCTGGGCCCGAGGGTTGACGGGTGGACTGCCCGAGGCAGGGGGCGCTCGGCCCGAAGTGGCGCGCGGCCCGAGAGGAGCTCGAGGCCCGGGGGACGCGCAGCCCGGGAAAGAGGGCCGGGGGCTCCGTCGGCGGAGGCCGAAAGGGGAGGGGGAGGCGAGAGGAGACAGGGCTCCGGCTGGCGGACCGGCACGGAGCGGAGAGGGAGGGCCGCCGACAGGAGTAGGGCGGAAGGTCTCCGACGGCCGACGGGGAGAGAGGAGGAGAGGGGGGCCACCGGGAGGAGGGAAGCGTAGGGGATAGGGGTAGGGGCGGAGGACCACGGCCCAAGGCTGGGCGCGGGTCCCCAGGCGCTGCACTGCCCGAGAAAGGGCACTCTGCCCAAGGGGACAGAGTGCACGGCCCGAGGCGACGAGCGCAGAACTCAAGCAGGCGAGCTCACGGCACGAGCCCGCACGGGGGAGGGAGGGGCGGGCGGAAGGGGGGCTCGACCTCCTGGGAGAGGGAGCTACGCCGGGCGCGGCGGATATAGGCGCCTACCGACGGCGGAGAGAACGCCGGAAAGAGGAGGAGCGAGAGGGAAGAGCAGTGGTCGGAAGGGACGACGCCGGGGAGAGCAGGGAGCTGGGCGCTGCCACGGGCGCGCGACCGGCGGGGTCCGCCGACGCGGAGCCGGAGGCGGCCGGGGAGAAGGAGAACCCAGCCGGCGGCTTCGCAGCCACGACAGCCCACGAGGGGGGCTCACTGGGGGTGTCCGCCGCCGCCGAGAGAGGAGCGCGGGTGTCGGGGAGCGACAGTGGGAGGGCCGAGGGAGGAGGAGGGTAGGGTCCCACGAGGCCGGCGGCGGAGGAAGGGGTAGGGAGGAGGAACCTCCAGTACCTGCAGAGGTCGGATGATTGAGGGCGGCCGCCGGAGGGGGCCAATGCAGGGCTGGAGAGGGCCACTGCAGGGAAAGGAATCCGCTCGCCGCCGGCGAGGGGGCCGGTGGCTCGGCAGAAGGAGCGACTGGGGGGAGGGCCGCTGGGAGGGGGGATCCATTAGGCTCCGGGGAAGCCTCCGGCGGACGGCCAAGGAGGGACGTGGCCGGAGAAGAAGCTAGGTTGGGAGGAAGGGGAGTCGGCTGCCCACGCTGCGGCCAACGGCGCCAACGCCGACGGTGGTGACGGCGGCGCCGAGGAGGAGGAGGGGGAGGAGGAGGGGGGAGGAGGAGGTAACGGAAGGGGGCAGCCGGCGGACCCGCTCCAGCGAGGGAGACGGGGAATCCCCACAGGAGGAGGGGGTAGGGCGGCCAAGCGTGGCTCGGCCCGCCGGCGAAGGGCGGGAGGCTCCCAAGGGGGAGCACTCCCAGGGGCGCAGTCGGGCAGGTCGGCCACCCGACCACGAAGGCGAAGGGGGGGTGCCGAGCAGCGGCACTCCGGCCGGAGCTCGAGCGCGAGGAGCGCGAGCTCTCCGCTTCTCCATTCAATATATATATATATATATATATATATATATATATATATATATATATATATATATATATATATATATATATTATTTTTGTTTTTTTGAGGGTGTCCACTTCTTAATGGTGCTTGGAGGCATGCCTCCCAGGGGGCTCGAACCCGCGCCACTGCGCCGGGGTGCTCCACCGTTCCCAACGGGCTACGGCCACGGGAACTATATATATATATATATATATATATATATATATATATATATATATATATATATATATATATATATATATATATATATATTCCCTCCTCTCAAGCTGTGTGCTCCCCCGTTCCCCTCCCCGGCCCCGCCTAGGCGGACGGCCGGTCGCCCTCCTGCTCCGGTCTCCCTTCCCCCTCGCATGGCGGCCCCCCTTAGGCCGTACGAGCCCCCGCCGGATCTCCTAGCCGTCCTCGGCCCGCCCACTGCCCCTGAGCTCGTCGTCCACTTCCGGCCGCTTGTCCTCCCCTCCTCCTCCTCTCCATTCCCTTGTCTCCTCCGTCCCCCTTCAGAAGCCTCACCCGCTCCGTTCCCTGCTCCTCCCCTCTTCCCTGCCGAGGCGGCGACGGATCCCTCCGCTCCCTGCTCCTCCCGTCGGAGAGTCTCCCAGTGCCCCTCTCGACTGATCCTCCCGTCCCCCTTCTCCCTCTCCCGCCTCCTTAGGTGCGGTAGCAGTTTTCTTCCGACGCGACGCCTCGGGGTTGGCGGTTGTAGAGTTCCCCCCCCAGCTCCATTTTGAAATTCAAATTTTTTGATTTTCTTCCCTAACAGCGGCTTTCCGGGTTCAGGGGCTCGTCTCTATGCGCCCCCCAACCCCCTCGCTTGCGGGCGCATATGATCGCCCTATTGTGGCCGCATACTGTGGCCTCCACAGAGTGGGCGCATGCCCTACCCTCCCCCCGGGTGCATGCAACCCAGCTCAGGCGGGCGCATGTGAGCCGGCCGCCGTTGGCGTTCATGCGGGCTCTTCCTCTGTTGGCGCTTTCCGCCCCTGTAAGCCCCCTGAATTTAGGGCTTATTTTTTTTCATTTTTATAAATCAATTATTTGCAATAGATATAATTATTTGATTATTATTTTGAATAAATATTATTCTTTGATTGTTATTTGATTTAATTTACTTTTTCATGCCTTTGATATTTAGAGTGTCAGGGATGTTCATCTCTGGAAACCTTCTTCATGAGTTTTGTAGTGGATAGGATTACCTTCATTTTGATATATCCTGTCCTATCCAAACTTGTTCCCTTGTACTCTTTTTGATTCACACAACTTCATGTCAATTTAGACCATTTGACCGTTGATTAATTATTAATTGATTTTCCTACTTTTATCCTTGATCATCATATGCACGTTACCATAACTTTTAAATTATGAGCACAAGGCTAGTCATTTTCTGAAAACCAACTTGTCATGCATGATCTACTCGAGACGCTCTTCACCCATTACCTTCGTGTCCCACTCAGACACTCCATTTTGTGCTCCATTTGCTTCACACAACTTTCCTGACACGTGACCCGATTTTAATTCACCCCACGGTGTCATATTTATTTTCTGACTTAAATTGTGGATACCCTGTTGACCCAAACCTTTCAACCCCAAATATGGACATGGCTCACACGAAGCCTACTGCCAACATGATACTTGTGTCCCATTTATTTGAGCCCCCACATGCTACTTATTTACCCATGATCATAAATACCTAAAAATAATTTATTTATTGTACCAAGTCCATTTTGACCCAACCCGGCTCCACTGACACCCAACCCAAATTGGTGTGACCCTACCATGTCTACCTATACACCCCACTGATATTTTCTTATTTTTTTCTCTACTCAAAAATATCTCTTTACATAGAAATATCTATTTCTCTCTCTACTATATATATACATATATACATATATATATATATATATATATATATATATATATATATATATATATAATACTATCTCTCTCCTCTCCCATCACTCCCTCTCTCTCCCCTTTATTACACTTACACACAACCCCCCATCACAGTCGACACTACCCACCCCCTCTCTCTAAATATCTCTTTCTCTCTCTCTATTCTATTAATAACTAACTCTCTCTCTCTCTCTCTCTTTCTATTTATTAACACACACACACACACACACACACACAAATTTAATTTCTCTCTCCCTCTCTCATTTTCCCATCCTACTCTCAGCCGAGCTTCCCCATGCCGAGCCCCTCCCCTATGGCCGACTTTACCTCAGCCCCCTTCCTCCTACCCGAGCTGCCTCCACCACTCCATCTTCTTCTTCCTCATCAACCATCATCATCCTCCTACACCATTCCATCACCACCACCACTTCAACCACCATCATCTTCTCACCACCACCATCGAGCTCCAACACATCCATGGCCACCGCCACCCTCACCATGCCTGACTACCGCCGTGGCCGTGTCGTCTAGCCGCCTAGCCAGGCCAACGCACCCCCACAGCGAGCAGCAGCAGCCAGCAACCGCATGCACAGCAGCATGCGAGGTAGCAATAGCAGGCCGTACGGTGCAGCACCGCCGCCGCCGGCCATGGCCGCCGTGGCTGGCCCTCCTTAGCCGGGCGCACCCGCCAGGCAGGCCCCGTGGCCTCTGCTCCTCTCTCCGACGTGTATCGGAGGCGATTCGTGCGTTTGGCATGGGTTCACGTCGTGACGAGCTCGGAAACGAAGTTGAAACAGTATTTTATCGTAGCGACTTCGTGCACATTTTTTGAAAAATTCGACCGTTGGATCGACAATTTTTTTGCTCTGTCTCAATCTCGGTATATAGCTCTTCACTCCCCTCAATTTTCGTCCGTTAAGTTTATCGTTGATGCATCAAAACCGGCCACCAAGTTGACCGTTTAAATTGTGTTATTTTTGGACAGTTTTGCGGAGCCAACTTCGTCGGTTCGTATCTCCTCCATCGCAGCTCCGTCTAGCGTGCCACTGGTTCCTATGCGAACTGGTATAACCCTCTTCCTACCCCTCTAGTTTTGTTTCATTGTGAGCACGTTTGATTGGTTGAATTCGACGCCAAAATTGGCCGTCCGAATTCGTAATTTCCAACTTGTAAAATTCTATTTTTGAACACGGGACTCCAAATTCAATTTCTGACACCACTAGTAGACTTGTGGCGTCGTTCTGGCATGTTTTCATATAAAATTTGTTAGATTTGGAGGACGTGGGCCTTGGCACGTATTTCAGTGTAAAACGGACCCCACAATCCGGATCAACAGGACTTTTTGATGCCGGCTCATCGGAATTCAATTTCGGATATACCGTTGCGTTCGTATCGTCATTCTGGACTCGTTGACATATAATTTGTTGAGTTTTGAGAACATTGGCTCCGACACGCTTTTTCGTGCAAATCAAAATTTCAATGTCCTGGTCAACGGACCAATTTGAGATCGGGTTAACGGAATCCAATTCTGGATGTACCTTTGGGTTCGTATCGTCATTCTGGATTCGTGGACATATAATTTGTTAGGTTTGGTATACTAGTATTCTTGTACATTTTTTGGTGCAAAGCGGGTCCGACACGGACACCGTTTTGACCCAAAATTACCTTTTTGCCCCTGTGTCCAAATTGGACTTATGGATAGGCTATCCTAGCTGATTTGACCATTCTGGACACATTGGTAATGGTTATTTCACCATCCAACAATATCTGTAGGTTTTTCCCCTATCTATCACCCTATTATTATCATAATCTTTCTCTTTTGTTTGTATGTTGAGATCCATCGATTCCAGTGATTTCACAATCACTGAAATTGATGTATTGACCCTGTAGATGTTTATAGAGACTAGCTTTTACCCTGTTGACCTTGGTTGACTACTTTGACTAAATGTCAAAGTAGAGTCAACATTGACCTAGGTTAGACTAGTTTGACCTTGGTTGACTATTTTGACCAAAAGTCAAATGGAAGTCAACCATAGCCTAAAATTGACTAAAACTGGACCAAAGTTGACCAGTTGACCAAAAGTCAACTATTAGTCAACGTTAGTCAAGTTTGACCTAGAGTTGACCTAGGATTGACCAGAGTTGACCAGTTGACCAAAAGTCAACTGTAAGTCAATCCTTGACCTAGGATTGACCAGAGTTGACCAGATGACCAAAAGTCAACTGTAAGTCAACCCTTGACTTAGATTGACCTAGTTTGACTTGGTTTAACTTCCTGTGACCTAGTTTGACTTAGTGGACTGAGATTGACCTATATAATCATGCCTAACACTGTTGAACCCTAATTAGCTTATGTATATCTCATCTTTAGGTCTGTGATTTCACTCTGAGCCAGATTACACAGTTGACATATTCCACCAGATCTCAGGCGAGTACATTCTCTGATAATATTTCTGTTTTATGATATCGTCTATGTTTCTTGTATTTAGTGTAGATATCCTTGTTCTCTTGACACATTGTTCACACGAATTGGTATTTTTCTGGATCCCGTCATGAGATGTTATTCCTTGCTTTTCTTGGTATATCTTGTGCAAGTCTTTCTTGTTCCTTGTGCATTGTATAGACACGATTCCTGCGAAGGCTAGCTACCCTCTCAGAGAATCGTGCGTCATGATGTGTCATGGTTGGATCCACTATACTAGTCGGGGGACGGGGAGTATTAGTGTTGATATGTTGTCAAAGCCTATTGTGCGCCCCTAGTGCACCTATTGATTGATTGTGAGTGTTGATCATACACCCCACGTATGGTTAGCCAGGCCTGTTACTATTGTGCAATGTCCCAAGCCGGCCACATGTTGTAGCTAGTACTCACACACTTAGATAGATGATTCTTGATTCTTGTACATGCCATGATCAGTTTTACTTGCCTTGTTCTAGCTCTAGATTTACAGCTTACCTTGCCATGATACTCACATGTACATTTCATAATTTCTTGTATATTCTCTCTATTTACTGCTACATTTTCAATATCGTCTAATTAGAACTGTTATTTGAGATTTGTGCTCGTTCCATCCTGACTGGATATGTTGACAAAATTTTAGGAGTAGTTGTGCCCTCAGTATTGGACTTCATGATGTTGCTAGCTGAGGTGGATCTCACTATTCTTCTATATGAGTTGCCTGGTAGTTATCCTTAGTTAGTCTTGTTGTTCCTTCTTTATTTTTCTGTCTTATGATCCTTGTAGATTCTAGTTGTTCTAGTGATATTGTTATTATTTTTTGTCTTATCTTCCTTAGTTTTTGTGATGTGACATGAGTACATTTTTAGTTATAGATCTTTAGATGTTGTAGTTCGTTTAGGGTACTTGACAGCGCTCTACCGTCGATACTGCGGCATAGGCTGCGCGTGGTCCACGTATTCGTACCCGTATATCCGGGTGCGGATCGTGACAGCCCCATATCCATATTCGCTGCTGTCGGCAGAGGACCCCATCCCCCAAATGCATGTGGTCCCATAGCTCAGGCGGGGGCATACGGGCCGGGATTTGGTGAATTACTCGAGAGCGCTGCCGCAGTGGGCGTTCCCTGTCTCCCCCCTTGCGGCGGCCAGCGGTAGCCCCTCCTCCTCTCCCCCGGGTCCTCATGGCCCCGTCCCAGCTGGCGCTTCTAGCTACCCTCCCGTGAGTGCATATAGCCAATCCACTTTTTTGGGCGCATATGGTGTCCCAGTCCAGTCCCCTGTGGGCCCTATTCGCGGAGTCTTTGAATCCGGTGCTCCTGGATGTCCCTCATCTTCAGTTACTTCTTCTCCTTGTCCGGTCCTTCTGTCGGCCCCAGTTTGTCACGTCCCGATCCCGCAGAGTCCTTTCGTCCTCGCTTCGGGCTCTTTGGATCGTTCGTCCTCGCTAAGGCGTGATGCCGTACAAGCCTAAGTTGCGCTTGCACAAGGCCAATACCTGTTACAAGATAAGATAGACAAGGTTGACAATACGCAGCGGAACGTAAAGCAGATAATTGAAGCATCAGCGGATATATTTCAGAATACAAGCATTGAACACAATGGTAATAAGAACAATTCTTTTTATTGATTTTATTTGAACAGATTACAAGTTCTCGATTCTCTCTGATACAATGTTACATTCTCTCAGAACTTTACATATTACAATGATCCCGTTCCCATACATTACATCCATTTATATACAAAACCAACTCTTGCAACAGATGTCATCTCTTGGCATCTCTTCTGATTTCTGGCTCCTGAGGATGAGGCTCGGGCTATCACTTCGGACTATCCTTCTCGATGCATAGTGCACCTGCATGCAGACTGATGGTGGGTCAGTATATCAGCATACTGGTTATTGTGAATAAAGAGCTACATTTGTCTGAAACGATCACTGTTCATTTAGTGAGAAAATATTTCTTGTGGTATGATCTTGCTACTTTTTACCTATGTTCATTTCATGCATACAGAGTCAGTTTACATCTCTTTTGAAAACATCTTTGAAAAGCCAATATTTTATTTCATTTGGAGCATACAAGGGACTAGTGAATTCAAGCACGATGACTATTCATTTGTGCAGTGCGCAGCGTATTTCATGAGCATGTACATTTCATTGTTCAAGCAACTGTTAGCGTCAATGACAAGTATGATACATTATCTTTTCTTTAGTGGGACATATCATTCATGGCAAAAGGTTAATCTCTTGCAAGCATTTATATAGGAACTTAAGCAACACATGTATATCACTTTTCAGTGACTCTTACCATAGCCGACAGTCCTTTCTTGCACAAAACAAAGATTAGCATAACATGATAAAACCAACATTGTTCCATGTTCATCTCTGTATTGATAGCTCTCAACAGAACATTCTTGACACATGCAGACTGAAGTGGCAGCTGTGACTCTTGGATTCAGTACGTCGCTAACAGGCGTAACATTCCCGAGGTGTAGCATTTACCTCATTCAACATTTTCGAGGTGTAGCATTTACCTCTTTCGACAGATCCAAGGTGTAGCATTTACCTCTTTCAACATTTTTGAGGTGTAGCATTTACCTCTTTCAATATTTCCTGAGGTGTAACATTTACCTCAGGGTACCCTTTCAATTCCCTTGCAACATATTCATGTCCGACTGTACATGACCAACAATCACAACATCTTTGAGGGACAAGCAATCATTCATTTCCTTGGAACGTAACAACAGTTCTATACAGATATAGCATATCATTTTACCTTTGAAAGCATACTAGTTCGAGACAATAAGTAATCTCTTTTCTTTTCTTATTAGCATGGCAACAGTTTATTGATTAAAGGCAACATCTCTACTTTAGCATACAGGTATCAGTTCGTTTCTTATTAGCAGGCAACAATTCTTCTTAGCATACAGGTTAGCTCTTTTTTTGTTCTTAGCATGGCAGCATGTGGATTCTCTTAGAAACATACTCAATGATTTACTGTCTTGTCATTAACAATAGCATTCAATCAAAAACTCAGATTCTTATTAGGCGTAAGCGAATCAGCAAATGAGACTTCGTCCACTCATCCAGATCAACCGTCTTCTGTTGCAGAGCCAGCAATCCGATCCTTCTGTCTATTTAGTGCCTTCGCGGAGCGGGGAATTACATAATTACCCACCGAAAAGAAGTTTCGTCCTCGAAACTTAAGGAGAAACTTACGATATCCTTAGCAGCGATAGTCCTCATCCTTCGCCATCATCAATCCATGAAATCATAATTCAGATCATATCAAAACTCTTGTTCAATAAACCATTTCAATCTCAATCAATCAAATCGATAAAAACATATGTCGGCATCATAAAAATATTTACGGACTTATTGTATGGAACGTTCATCTCATTATTGATATCGAGTAGGCAAAGGAATTTCGATCCGAAGACATGTACAAATACAATTGAATCAAAATTGGCCAGAGGATCGTGTTGCGCTGATACCATTCTATCACGTCCCGATCCCGCAGAGTCCTTTCGTCCTCACTTCGGGCTCTTTGGGAACGTTCGTTCTCGCTAAGGCGTGATGCCGTGCAAGCCTAAGTTGTGCTTGCACAAGGCCAAGACCTGAAGCGAGACAAGATAGACAAGCTTGACAATACGCAGCAGAACGTATCGCAGATAATTGAAGCAGCAGCGGACATATTTTAGAATACATGCATTGAACACAATAGTAACAAGAAATAATTCTTTTTATTGATTTCATTTGAATAGATTACAAGCTCTCGATTTTTTCTGATACAATGTTACATTCTCTCAGAACTTTACATATTACAATGATCCCGTTCCCATACATTACATCCCTTTATATACAAAACCAACTCTTGTAACAGATGTCATCTCTTGGCATCTCTTCTGATTTTTGGCTCCTGAGGATGAGGCTCGGGCTATCATTTTGGACTATCCTTCTCGATGCATAGTGCACCTGCATGCAGACGGATGGTGGGTCAGTATATCAGCATACTGGTGATTGTGAACAAAGAGCTACATTTGTCTGAAACGATCACTGTTCATTTAGTGAGAAAATATTTCTTGTGATGTGATCTTGCTACTTTTACCTAGATTTATTTCATGCATACAGAGTCAATTTACATTCTTTGAAAACATCTTTGAAAAACCAATATTTTATTTTCATTAGCCGTTGTGCCTCCCTTGGGTTCAGCTCGTCGCTAACCGCTGTGACTCGCATGGGTTCAGCTCGTCGCTAGCTGTTGTGACTCTCTTGGGTTCAGCTCGTCGCTAACTATTGTGACTCGCATAGGTTCAGCTCGTCGCTAGCCGCTGTGACTCGCAAGGGTTCAGCTCATCACTAATTGGATACCCCAATGCAAATGCAATATCAAATGAAACCATCATGCATCAATCGAGCAACTCATAAATAATTTCCATCATCTTCTCAAGCAGGCAACCGTTCTCTTTCTTAGCAGACAATGTACGGATTCTCTTATAAGCATACTCAAAGTCTAGCATCTTGGTATTAGCAATAGCATTCATTCAAAAGCTCAGATTCTTATTATGCGCAAGCGAATCATAAAATGAGACTTTGTCCACTCAGCCAGATCAATCGTCTTCTGTTGCGAGCCAGCAGTCCGATCTTTCTGTCTATCTAGTGCCTTCGTGGAGCAAGGCACTACAGTCGACCTTGGCTACCGTGCGTCTCGCCTAGGAGCCCCCTATCTGGCCTCTCCCCCCTCTCTCCTCAGGGTGCCCGATCCCAGCCGACCTCCTAGCTCTGAACCCCTGTTGGGAGCGGGTCCATCAGTCGACTTCCCCCTCACCTCCCCCCTCTCCTTCCTCCCCCTCAGCTTCTCGGGCCCTCCCTCGCAGAGCCCTAGCTCCCCCCTCCTCGGTGGGCCATCCGATGCCCATTTTCGTCGACAAGCTACGACCGAACAGGGTAGCCAAGCAGGGCCTTTGGGTACATGACGTTCCCCTTCCCGACGTTGAATACTCAGGAGAATCTCCAGTGCCGTCAGTTCCGTTCTCCGAGCAGGAATTCTCCTCGCTGGCTACCTCATTCCTCCATTCCTTTGTGCTCAAATTCTCCTCAGGCTGCCCCAAACTTTTGCGGGTTCAGGAGGTGATCGCCAGTTGGAGGCTCTCTGACAAATACAGGGTGGCACCCATCGACCCAAAGCACATCCTGCTCTATCTCTTCTCCAACCTTGACCACAAGACAGTGTGGTCCAAAGGTACCAACAAGGTGGACTCCCATCAGATGAAGATTATCAAATGGTCAGCGAGCTTTAACACCAAGGAAGACTCAACGACGGTCGCCACCTGGATGACCCTTCCCAACCTTTCCCTCATTTGTTTCGTTCCAGCGGCCCTTAGGCGTATTGCCAATTCCTTCGGGACTTATGTGGCTACTGCAGAAGAAACCAGCAACCTGACAAAAGCTTACTATGCGAAGATCTGTGTGGAGCTCGATCTTTCCTCTGAGCCCCCCAACCACATCCTCATTGAACTCGGCAACCGGACCCACACCCAGCAAATCGTCTATGATAATCACATTATCTTCTGCTCCCACTGTCATCTGTGCGGCTATCAATCAAAGCATTGTTATTGTCTTCATCCCGAGGTTAAGAGAAAACTTGAGAGGCGGAAGTCTCCACCAAAGAAGGTCAGCATCAGTCGGTTCGCGGATCCCCCTGCTTCCCCTACCGAACCGCCACACTAGATTTCCATCCAGTGAAAGCCTTCATCCGGTCAAGGCGATGATCCCCTACCACCCACCAGCCCTGACCTTATCCAACCAGTTCGACGCCCTCGACAAGAGAGCTGCAGAACCCTCTATCGAGACCGCTACCCTCGGAGACTCTTCAGAACCCTCCAATCCGAACCCGAAGATTGGCGATAACTCTATTCCGAAGGCAGCTGTGGAGGTCCCCCCAGATCCTTACCTTCCCACAAACTGTCCTGACGAGGTTAACCCTAACCTCGCAGTCAATGTCATAGAAGCCCTCGCCATTTTTGGGCCAGAACAAGCTCACCGAGGCCTTCAGGTCCTCGCCGCAGGATTTTCTTTCCTCACGGAAGGAGACCAGATCGTATTCGAGAATGATACTGTTCTTTTACCCCCTAAGGAACCTCAGACGGATTCGGCGGGTGATTCGCTCGAACCTACAAAGGACATCCACATCAACCCCTTTGAAGATTCTATACCCAGACCATCCACATCGACAGAGGGAGAGGCATCCACCACCAGGAAATTAGGACAAAGAGAAGTCGAAAAGTTACCGACGATCCAAACCAGGTCCGCAGCCAAGCGGGCTCACCAATACCACCCCCCTGTCTCCATTAATGCTGAACATCCTCTCCTGGAATGTCCGTGGCCTGGCGAACAAACCTACCAAGAGGAGAATCACCAGCCTTAAGAAAACTTACAAGATCGACATTTTGATCATCACAGAACCCAAAATCTCTTACAAGAAACTCAAATCCACTCAGCTGCAGCTTGGCTTTCCTACGGCTGTAGCCGACAGACACGACATTTGGATCCTCTGCTCGAAGGATGTCAAAATTGGAGTTATACAGGACTCCAGGCATGCCCTTTCGTGCTGGATAGAACACCCGATGATTCCCAACCGCGCCATTCTGTCTGCGGTTCACGACAGCTGTGACATCGCGAAACATAAACATCTTTGGAACAACCTCTTGGACATCCATCTCCACTATAACAATCTCTCTTGGCTTTACATTGGGGACTTTAATGCTATCACCTGTAGTGACGAGAAGACTGGCGGCCGCCCTATGTCACGACCCGCACCCGTTTTTCGGACACGAGCTCGTGAGCAAGCCAGCTACGTATCGAGTAGACTCCAGCCCGACTCGAGTACGTATAAGCTGTCCGAAATAGGGTATCATGTCTAATCTAAACTATATCTCAATCCACAGGAATCATATAAACAAGAATGAACAATTATGGGTCATGGTCTGCAGCCCATTAGCATATTGTCCGATTAGACTCTAAGAATGATATGAGTCCATAAAGTAAGCAGAATATATCATGGTACTGAATGTAAAGTACGAGAGGATAATAAAGAAATATCACAAGCAAATACCTGTATTATGTATCATAATCATCTACCATCCTGCTCTTCTAACTAACTCCATGTAGTCGCTAAACCTGAAGAGATCATCAGGTCCTCAGAGTACTAGCAAGATACATAATATACAAGCCAATATGTAACAGTACAAGTATGCAAAGAAGTAAGGAACAATCAAGGATATCCAACGAGACAAAATGAACTAAGACACAATATCTAAACACAAGGATCCTAAGACACTGGCATGCCATACTAGAAATGGCTAATAGGTCAAAGCTATAGACTGCAGTCAAGGCAAGCACTCACAATCTATAGTGTCTCAATCGCAGTCAAGGCAAGCACTCACAACCAAGACGGTAGCCAATCCTAGTATAAAAATCCTATAGACCGTAGTCAAGGTAAGTACTCACAATCTATAGAATGTCAAAGTCAAGTCCTACTCAAGTCATATCAAGTCAAGTCAAGTTATAATCAAGTCGAAGAAATCGTGGTGTAGGACTAGATGACTCTATCAAGGAATACATATGAAACTAACACAGTATAATAGATAGAAATATCAAAACAGAAAGGAACAAGAATGTGCAGACAACTAGAAACATGTAAAGTAAAACTATAACAGGATGAGTGTACTAGACATGGAATAAAGCAATCACGAATGTAAGGAAAAGAATAGCAGCGAGATAATGAACTTGCATATAAATTATATTGTACAAGTTGGCAAGGTATACTTGCCTGGTGGTTGCACGAAGAACCAATAAGATACCGTCAACTGATACGCAATAAGTCCAAAATCCACAAATGTCTCTGAAAACTGAAACAGACAGTGCCAACATTCTCAGAATAGTCAAATTAGCTAGGATTGCCTGTCAAGTCCAATTCTGGATACATGGGCAAAACAGTAATTTCGGACAAAAATGGTATCCGTCGTTGGACCCGCTTCGCACCAAAAAGCGTACCAGGGTCAATGGTCTCTAAAGTCGTCAAACTACATGTCAACAGGTCTGGTTTTCCGATACGAACCCAACCATATGTCCAAAGTTGGATTTCGGTAGACCGTGCACAAAATCACCCGTTGAGTCGGACCGAGGGGCCCGCAAAATGGTGATCTGATCAAGTGTCTCATAATTGGACCAAACTTGGCATACAGGACCAGAAAAACGATATGGTCCTGTTGGTGCAAGTTTCGTCTCGATCTGACGAACGTGCACAAAGTAATTAGAGAATTTGCATAGAGGTCGATACGATGAATTTTGACGGATACGTATCAAATTCGTCGCGCACACGCGACCAATTTGAATTTTGCCAAAGCCCACACATCCACGAAGCCGATACGCACCTTTCAATGCTTTCGGTTCGTGACCACGTCGCCCGGATTGGCGGAACACACGTCGTGTGGATGAGTTTCTAATGTTTTCGAAAATTGTTTTAATAAGTTTTTCTTGATTTTCAAATCGGTATTTTTTGACATATACTAGATGAATTTAAAATTTGTAAATAGCATTTTGAAGCTATATGGGTTGACTAAAAACCTATTCAATTAGATTTTTAAACATTGCTATTGTTTGGCAGAAATCTGCCTTCCAATATGGGGGTGGGAACTGTCCTGTTTTGCTATTTGCAACAGGTTTTCGTCGATCTTCGATCTCAGTTTGTGACGCGTGTAGTACAAGGTATATCGAGCTAATTAAATCAAAACGAAGGAGGTTAGGTTAGGTGCATACCAGAGAAAATGGTTTGACGATTAGTCGGGCGTGCGTGAAAAAAATACGCAGCGAATTTACCCCGGCGGACTGCATTTGCCGCTGCGGCTGTGCGCATATCCCGCACGCGGGTGAGATCCAGTCGCCGTCCGACGACTTCACGCGGTGGCGTGCGGTCATGGGGCGCAGCCCAGGCTTTGGGAAGGTCGCACACCATCAGACGTTTAGAGTGTTAGGGTACATGGCTTCGGGGAGAGACTCTCCGCTCGGCTGCATATATAATGTTCGGTTTTAACAGAACCGAAATGGGGTCTCAGCCTGTGGGCTCGGGGTTATTCGGTTGGGCCGGGCTGTCTGCTGCTTTGTTTAGCAGTTTTGGATTTCTTCTGTGCTCGGGTGGGGGCTCAATTGAATGGTTTGGTCAACAGCTATTTTGAAATATATTGTTTGGCCTGCATGCGAGTACTAACCATCATCATTGGGTATGGGAACTCATTATATGGTTCAATCATCAAGAGAAAACATACACTTTAATTAAATATATAATATATATTTATATATTCGTATGCACATATACATATATTTATATATATACACACACATGGAATTACCCACACGAAATGTTTACATATAAAAAAGTAGTATAACAAACAGTATATATATATACACATATGTATATAGTTGTACATAATC
This sequence comes from Iris pallida, assembly GCA_029216955.1. Taxonomy (NCBI): domain Eukaryota; kingdom Viridiplantae; phylum Streptophyta; class Magnoliopsida; order Asparagales; family Iridaceae; genus Iris; species Iris pallida. Next base: position 8,870,480 of record JANAVB010024994.1, read on the forward strand.
AGAAATAATCTAAAATACAATATGAATTAATAATGATAGTAATGGAGAAAAATCTATAATAATTGTACCTACAAAATGTGTGCAGTCTAAAAAACCTCTAACATGCATAAGGACAACTAGAAGAATATTCTGTCCACAATTATCATTTTCCATAAATTACTAATAATATCCTTAATACATATATATATAACAATTATTCATATAATAACTTTAACAGGGCTTTAAGGTAAAATATGACTTACACACAAAATACATCGACACTGACGTCTTTGGTCACACTGCATCACTACATGGGCTTGGACTTGGTTCGAGTCCAGTCCAGACTGATTTTGTACTTCCGGGTCTCCTAATATTTAATAACATAAATAAATAACAATCTAATTATTTCTAGGAGTTAAGTCGCAACTTAGCTTGGTTTTTCTAGTTAGAGCACACCAATGGCGGGATCTTCTTTGGCATGGATAATACACTAGTCAAGGCACGCCACTGTACTATCCGTGCCATGGTTTCAAGTTGTCAGGTACTTCAAAACTCAACCATGTCTAAAGTCATCTACCGTAATAATTAACTAAATAATTATTTATAAAAACAAATTTTATCCAGGGATTAGTCTCAGGACTCCTTCTCTCTTCCTCTTTTTGTAGTATACGTGTATAGGCTTCGACATTTTGCGCCTTCTGGTATACTTGTATAGCTCTGGCTTTCTTTTCATGGAATAAAATGGGGAGTGTTTTGCTAATATATATATATATATTTTTTTTTTTTTGCTAATATATATATATATATATATATATATATATATATATATATATATATATATATAAAAAAAAAAAAAATAAAAAAAAAAAAAAAAAAAAAAATATATATATATATATATATATATATATATATATATATATATATATATATATATATTATTGTCCCTCTAGTGATTAAGTTTCTAAATATATTTGCTAAAATGATTAATTAACTAGTTTATTTTATTGCAATGCTAGGGTACATAGCATATTTGTCATGAAAAGTTAATTTCCTTCTTAGTTATTATTATTATTATTATTGTAATGACAAGTCATTTGTATAAATTATTAGTAGATATGATATAATATAGTATGATTCTTAAAATCCCTTAATAATATTTTCATAAATAAATAAATTAGTAAAGATTGGTAATCTTAGTTAAATGGTAACTTAACTGACAATAATTTTCAAAAAATAATTTAAATATTTTCCTAAACATGAATGAATAATTTTGCTAAAATATATAATATATTTTCACTAAGTATTTGTATAAATATATTTTTCTAAAATATTGTTAGTTATCTAGTTAGCCAATGATCTTTATTTTAAACCCTAACAAACTTGTACCAAATACCAGGTGATCATTCACATCTATGCAGTACTACTCCCGTGCTTCCAAAGCAAGGCAAGTACACCGACTCGACCTTTTACTTTGTCTTTCTGTCTTACATTCATGTACCATGTTCTCATATTGGACACGTAATACACACGATTGCATCGTCCTTGTTCGTCATTGCATTGTGCGTCATTGTTTATTACGGAGATTGGGAAAAATATTAACTTTTGTGTGACCACACCCAATATAGGTATTGTGGATAGCATAATCGTACACCTCACATACGATTAAGCCGCACCCTTGTAGAATTGATTGATTATGGATTGTGGTCCTTAATCGGTCACACATTAGGTTAATATTTCAAAAGGTCACACTTGCATTGATTGTCGTGTTCATCGTATTGTTCATTGATTGTCGTGTTCATTGTCTTTGCATATTGATTGTCGTGTCCATTGTCTTCAGTTTTGTATTTTACTTCTGGTACCATAGTTTTATTTTTAATTCTAGTATTCTGGTTTCACCTTGTATTCTGTATTACATATTACATTGTATATTATTCTTGTTGGGGTTGTACTTTTCTCTTTTCCTGACATGATACGTTGCAGGTACTTGAGGCCATATGGAGCATGGTAGTATCATGGAGATTGCAGGATATAGTTCATTGTTTTCATTTTGGGATATTGTATTTGTATTTTATCATTGTATATTATTTTACCAGATTTTTCTCCGGATAATATTGTATAATTTGATTGATGGATATTGGTGATATTTCTGGGAACAATTATAGATTCTGTGATTGTTTACATTACATTGTGACTTGAAGTTTTCCTTAGTATTGTACAGCTTACTTCGTCGTGTCCATCGACAAAGGATGGGCGTGTCTGACTCGTGTCCGATTATTCGGGAGCGGGTCGTCACAGGTGGGACGTATTCTTTTGTTAGCGGTCGGAGGACTGCAGGACAACATACAGTTATTAAATAATAGAAAGGAAAATAGACAACAATTAAACATCATGTTAAGAATTTCTAATGTCAGGGAATGAAAATAGACAACAATTAAACATCATGTTAACGAAAATAGACAATAATTAAACATACAGTTGTTAAACAATTAAACAGCATTAGGACTGCCAGGGATGTGGCAGTCCTACTGTAAAGTAGGACTGCATGGAGTCTGGCAGTCCTACTTTGTAGTAGGACTGCCACATCCCTGGCAGTCCTAATGCTGCTCGACTGTAGTAGCCGAACGTCGTGTAGTGTTCTAGGTTTTGGGATTCAAGTAATGTGCGTGAATTATCGTGTTCGAAAAATTCATTCATCAACCCTAAAGTAATTCTAAACCTAATTTATCAAATCTTTTTGGAGATTTAACAATGATTCTTTGATTTGGAAAAAAATTAAAAAAATGTAAAGAAAATTAGGGAAGAACATACATAGACTCCGATGATTGCTTCGACTTACGTGTCATCTCTTGCATTGGAGTGGTGGAGGAGAGAGTTGTGGAAGAATTTGGAATGGAGTGATGGAGGAGTGGTGGAGAAGAGAGTAGGGTTTTGTGAGAGTTTTTCTTTTGGTGGAAAGCTTTTCTTTTGGTGGAGAGAGGGAGAGAGTGTAATGCCTGTGGTTCGTATCACGTATTCTTGGAATACGTGTACATATTTTATTGCATGATTTCCTGGCTTGGCATTTCCTTCTTGACTTGGTCTATTCCTGGTTCGGGTTGGTTGGTTCGGCTTGGCTTGGTTTTGATTGGGTTCATGATAAACCCAAAGTGAACCCCTACCTACCACCACCATTTTGTATTTATTAGCCCTCTTTATTCTCTCTCTTCATTTATCATCTTCTTCTTCCTCATTTACTTCCCTACCTACCAGAGAGAAGAGAGAGGTCCAGGCAAGTGCAACTTGCTTCATGGAGGAACTCCAATTTTATTACTTTATTCTCTTCCTTACTACATTCTAAAGCACTTTAGTACTTGGCATTTTCACTTTCCATGGCTAGATTCTTGTAGATCTAAGTTTATTTTATTTTTGGATTTCTTGGGTGTTGATCTACTTAATCTTGTTATTTCTATGTTTTGATGGTTCCATGTTGTAGAGAATTTTGTTCTACCCTATTTTGACCTATGGAAGTTCGGATTTAGGCTCCGGATGATGGAGTTATGGAGCTTGAGGACTTGGCTCTCATGGTGTTCTTCTTCTCTGAAATTTTAGAGAAGATAAACAGTGCTTGACTTGACCGCATGAATATTCATGCGGCAAGTGTTCTATCCAGTCGTATGACTGGAAGTTCTTGAGCTGCATGAGAGTCGGACTCACTTAGCCGCATAACTCGCTCAATTCCCAGCCGCATAAGTTCTGAACTCTGCAGCCGCATGCGCCATTCCTGCTGGCCGCATGAGACTTGCTTGACCCAGCCGCATGAGGACTTCATCCTGAGCCGCATGAACTCAACACTCGCGAGCCGCATATGTACACTTGCTCCCAGCCGCATAGGCATTGCTCCCCGCAGCCATATGAGTACTCTTCCCTTCTGAGCCGCATATGGTTTCCCTCTCCCGCAGCCGCATGGGTTGCTTCTTCTCGAGCCGCATGGAACCACACTTTTCCCTCCGGTCGCATGTACCTGATTGGCCAGCTAGCCGCATAAGACCCATTCCCCCAGCCGCATGAGTTTCCTATCTTCTTGACCGCATGCGCCCCCTTGTCTTAGCCGCATGGGATCTAGTGACCCTGGCCGTATGCGCTCTTCTAATTAGGCCGCATGAGTCTACCCTTTCCTGACCGTATATGACTTAGCCGCATGACTCTTCTATAGTCCTGAATATTGATATTTTATTAGATATTTTACGTCCATTTTATATCCTTACGCCTTTTGTCGTGAACTTGATAATCATGGATTTGTTTAATATGTTTGGAAATGATACCTGACATGACCTGATAGTGACCCGTAGTGGTGCACTCTTGACAAGAAAACCTGACATGACATGATACTGGCCCGCCGTGGCGCACTCCTGACAAGTACACTTGACATGATAAACCTGACATGATATATCTGATAAGCTGTTGCGACGGCTACCTGACATGACATGACCTGTATGATAACATGGACACCGTGGGCGATTGTGCTTGTACAAATAAACCAGTTCTGTCTTGCATCATGTCTAGGAGGGGACTCCTGAGTACCACGGTCAGGAGTACCTACTAAAATGGACTAAGACTAATAACTAGATTAATACAGTAGTCATGAAGAGATCTTCCATCTACAGGCAATCCCGTTACCTGGGCGCGCTTGGGATCTGTAGCCTGCCGTCGAGTAGGGCACATTTCCAGCACACTGTCATGTGTGGCACCCTTCAAGCTATCTAAGGGTACATACGTTTCCTGGACGGTGTACCCACCTGAATTCAACCCCTAATTTCGACCTGGGTAACCTGGATGGTCTGCAGGGCTTGTGGCTGTGGAGCAATCTTACTGTATCTTGCTAGTAATTAGGCCTGTGATAACCCTAGTTAGTTAAAGTATTAAGCCGTAATTCTTGCTTGGCCGTGATATGATTGAATGGAGTCTAACCTGTCTAGCCTTGTCCTGATCCTGTTCCAGATTATTGAATGACCAGAATGCCTGTATTTATTTTACCGATAAATGGTGAGAATTCCAAGTTCTGTTCAGACGAAGGGTTACAACCCCGGTCCTTGTTTGGTTTACGGGTTGTAACCTGGTTCTCTGAATAGTCCCATGGTTATCTCGTCGTATATCATCCTGATGTATTTTCTTTATTTCCAGTTCTTACTTTTATTTATAACTTGTGCTGATTGCTGGTTTTAGTTCCTAAGTGAAGCTTTCTTTGTGGTACTTGCTCTTTCTGGGATCTGACCCAGCTAGTTTTGTATGGCCAGATTTCGGAGCAGCTCCAGAGGATCCACCGCTTTTCCAGCCCGATGGTGAACACCAGACGTAACCCGGGCAACAAGTGGGTTTATTTTGCTCTCCCACTTTATTGTAAAAATATTCTTTGAGGTGTTTAGCCGACGAGCACCTGTTTAGCTCGATTGTACTTACTTACTGTCTGCCTACGGGCTGTAACATGATTGACAGATCCTAGGGTTGATCATGTATGACTAAACTCTTGCTAGTCCTCACATTTTGTAATGACTAGCTTCATGATCAGCTGAATATGTAATATTTGGGACGCCTTATTATTGTATATTTAATGATCATACATCTTGTAACATCTACTTACTTGCTTGTGATTGAGACAATAGGCTTGTGCATGACCATAGGAGACTGTTGGCTTGTAGTAAACCCTCATGTATCTAGACAGCCGTGACCGTATAGCGAGATGGGATCCATTTCAATATACGTAGCTGGCTATGTCTGCCCCCGCTCTCCAGTATTCTGGTTCTGGGGCGTGACATGGTTTAAGTGGTGGCCCATGCAGGTCTTGTAAATCAAGATATGTGAGGGTTTACCGAATAGATGTCTCAATCAGTATTCGTCCTTGATCTCTGCTCGTATCTTCTGAATCTTTGGATTCTTGTCCTGATCATATGCTTGTATCGTTGATCTGTTCTGGTCCTTCCTTATTATTCCCTATGTCGTCTTCTTCAGCGGCATTGTTTCTGGACCTGCCGGCCAGCAAGGCGGAGCACCTCCCGCGGACCAGCAGCAACCCGGAGATCAAGTCCAGCACTCCGGAGTAGCCTCCAGAGTCGAGCATATTGGAGAAGAGCCCCCAGTTCAGCCAGTTCAGCCTGCCGAACCTGATGATGGCACATTAGTAGGACTCGTCAGGACCTTGATAGCTTCTCAAGATCGTCGTGGAGATGCCTTGCAACAGGCAGTGACGGATGCTTTGACCAGAGGAGGTCATCAGGGTAACAGCGCGGCCAACAGCTTCAAGCGCTTGAACCCTCCATTCTTTGACGGTAGTGAAGATGCTATTGCGGCAGATGCATGGCTTCAGGACACAGAAGTGATTCTTGAGGCAGCCAGGACTCCAGAGAACGAGAAGGTGGCCGTTGTGCGCCTGCAGTTGTTAGATCTTGCCCGCAGCTGGTGGACAGCTCAGGCCGTTGGATTAGCAGCACCCATTGCTTGGGCAGTATTCAGAGAGAGATTCCAGACCAAGTATTTCGATGCCGTGGCTCGGTATGATCTGCAGACCAGGTTCACCAATCTGAAGCAAGAAGGCAGGACGGTCGACGGATATGCGGCCGAGTTTTCCAGACTTAGTCGGTTTGCTCCCACCTTAGTGGCAACCGAGTATGATAGAGCCCAGCGATTCCAGCAAGGGCTTCACCTGGAGATCTTGTTGGCAGTTGAACAATTTGAGCATCAGACTTTTGATGCAGTCTTGAGAGCAGCCCGGAAGCATGAATATACCTCCCAGAGGATTGTGGATAGGACCGGAGGTCGGAAGAGATCTCACGGCCAGATGAATCAGTCTTCAGCCCCAGCCCCGGCAGCCAGGGCTTTGACTATTGGAGCTCCGAGGCGAGCAGCCTCAGTGACGTCGGTTCAGCATTCAACCCCGACGTACCCTCAGCAGCAGCAGCAGCAGCAGAAGCAGAAGCAATCTTCCGCAGTGGGTTGTTCTCATTGTGGGAAGCCAGGCCATGTGGTGGCAGAATGTCGCAGGGCACAGGGATTGTGTCTGGCTTGTGGAGCACCAGACCATAGGGTTGGATCCTGCCCGAACAGGGGTGGTTCATCCTCGTCCAATCTTTCTAGCTCTTCGGTGAGAGGACCAGCATCGGTCCAGCAGCAGCAGCAGCAGTACCCATTGTCGAGGCCCTTGCCGCCTCAGTCCCAGATGTTCCAGTAGTAGAACCCCCAGCAGCATGTACAAGCCCAAGCCTTGAGTCAGAGCAGGCAGCGAGGATTTCAACAGAGGGGACCAGCACCCCGAGGGCACGGTCAGGCTATGGTAATGACCGCAGAGGAAGGATTGGCACCAGGAGAGGTAGTGGCAGGTACCATTCTCGTCAACTCATTTCTAGCTTCAGCTTTATTTGATTCTGGTGCATCGCATTCTTTTATGTTTGCACGATTCGCGACACGGGTAGGATTGGAGCCCGAGTCATTATCAGTAAGGCTCAATATACTTACTGGTGATGGACTTGTGGGAGTAGATAGGGTGTTTTCCTCGTGTCGGATCGTAGTTAGCGGTAGAGAGTTCCCCGCTAGATTGATAGAGTTTCCAATGGCCGATTATGATGTGGTCTTAGGGATGGATTGGTTGAGGAACCAGTATGCTAGAATAGACTGCCACATTGGTAGGGTTGTTTTTAGCATTCCAGGCGAGCCAGAGTTTTCCTTTTCCAGAGGAGCGGTTGAGCCTTCTCCTCCGATATTGCGGATGGCAGTAGCAGCAGTGCAGTTGCCCAGGATAGTGGATGAGTTCCCAGATGTTTTCCCAGAAGAGTTACCAGGTATGCCTCCAGAGCGGGAGATCGAGTTCACTATAGACTTGATTCCCGGGACAGCCCCAGTGTCAGAGAGAGTCTACAGGATGGCGCCATCAGAGTTGGAGATATTGTACAAGATGATTGAAGAACTTCGAGCCAAGGGATTCATTCGTGCTAGTGGATCGCCTTGGGGAGCCCCGATGTTTCTTGTGAAAAAGAAGGATGGTACGTCCAGGTTATGTGTTGATTATCGTACCTTGAACTCCGTGACAATCAAGAACAGATACCCTTTTCCGAGGATAGATGACTTGTTTGATCAACTTAAAGGGGCTTCAGTATTCTCGAAGATTGATTTGCGCTCAGGTTATCATCAGATCAGAGTCAGAGAGCAGGACATCCCGAAGACAGCTTTTAGATCGAGATATGGGCATTGGGAGTTCCTTGTTATGCCTTTTGGAGCAACCAATGCGCCGGCTGTATTCATGGATCTCATGAATCGCATTTTCATGCCTTACTTGGATCAGTTTGTGATTGTGTTCTTGGATGACATCCTGGTCTACAGCAAGAGTGAGGCGGAGCATGAACAACATCTCAGAGTTGTTCTTCAGATCCTCAGAGAGCACCAGTTGTATGCCAAGTTCAGTAAATGCAAGTTCTGGCTCGATCGCATTTCGTACTTGGGTCATATCATCACTAGAGGAGGAGTAGAAGTGGATCCCCAGAAGATTGTGGCTATTGAGTCATGGCCAGTGCCCAGCACAGTTGCAGAGGTTCGTAGTTTTCTTGGATTGGCCGGCTACTACCGGCGGTTTGTTTCAGATTTTGCTCGGATATCAGCGCCATTGACGCAGTTGACCCGCAAGGATGCACAGTTTGCTTGGACAGCAGAGTGCCAGAGTTCTTTTGAGCAGTTGAAGTGAGGCCTGATAACAGCTCCTATTCTCACGCTTCCAGATGGAACCGGAGGATTTTCAGTATATTGTGATGCTTCAGGCAGAGGCCTAGGATGTGTTCTGATGCAGCATGGGAAGGTAATAGCTTATGCATCACGATAACTTCGTGACCATGAGAGGAATTACCCAACCCATGACTTGGAGCTGGCAGCAGTGGTGTTTGCACTTAAGTTGTGGAGGCACTACTTGTATGGAGATAGGGTGGAGATTTTCACCGACCACAAGAGTCTGAAGTATGTTTTCACTCAGAAGGATCTAAATATACGTCAGAGGAGATGGCTGGAGCTTCTTGTGGATTATGATGTCAACTTGCAGTATCATCCCAGGAAGGCCAACGTCGTAGCAGATGCATTGAGCAGGAGAGCAGAAGTTTATTTCCTAACAGCGCAACCAGAGCTGTTAGCAGATCTTCAGAAGATGGGTATTGAAGTTGTTCTCCCTTCTAGTGTAGCATTGATGGCCAGTATGCAGGTTCAGTCCACTATAGTCGAGAGGATCCGGATGGCGCAGTCAGCAGATTCCAAGCTTCAGCGACTCAGAGCAGAGTGTGAGGCAGGACGAAGACCAGAGTTGTGCATTCATGAGAATGGTACACTTCGACATGGTAAGCGTCTTTGTGTACCCAGTGGAGATATCAGACAGGAGATCATGTCAGAGGCTCACAGTTCTCAGTATTCCATCCATTCTGGAAGTACGAAGATGTACCGTAATATCCGGCAGCATTTCTGGTGGAATGGCATGAAGCGGGAGATAGCTCGGTTTGTCTCTCGGTGTTTGGTTTGTCAACAAGTTAAAGCCGAACATTAGAGACCGGCCGGACTTCTTCAGTCCTTGCCGATTCCAGAATGGAAGTGGGAGCATGTGACCATAGATTTTGTGACCGGATTACCTAGATCCCCAGCTGGTAGAGATGCTATCTGGGTTATAGTTGATCGGCTCACGAAAGTGGCTCACTTTCTTCCATTCAGAGTTGGTCAGTCGACGGCTCAGCTAGCAGAGATGTACCTCAGGCAGATTGTCAGGTTGCACGGAGTGCCAGTCAGTATCACCTCGGACCGAGATTCCAGATTTACGTCGCACTTTTGGCGTAGCTTGTAAGAGAGTTTGGGGACTCGCCTCCAGTTCAGTTCAGCGTATCATCCGCAGACAGATGGTCAGTCGGAGCATACGATCCAGACTCTTGAAGATATATTGAGATCATGCACACTTGACTTCGGTGGTTCATGGGAAGATCACTTGCACCTGGTAGAATTCTCGTACAACAACAGTTTCCAGGCCAGTATCCAGATGGCACCGTTCGAGGCACTATATGGTAGGAAGTGCAGATCCCCGCTAGCCTGGGATGATGTTGGAGAGAGACAGATGCTTGGTCCAGAAATGATCGCTCAGACAGTTGAGGTGGTCAGGAGAGTCCGAGATCATCTTAGAGTTGCCCAAGATCGCCAGGCTATTGGGCCGATTCTCATCGGCGTCCTCTCGAGTTTTCGGTCGGCGATCATGTATTCCTGAGGATTTCGCCTAACCGTGGCGTCATTCGTTTCGGCGTCCGAGGAAAGCTTAGTCCTAGGTATATAGGACCGTTCGACATTCTGGAGCGAGTAGGAGATGTATCCTATCGTCTCGCTCTTTCGCCGTCGCTAAGCGAGGTGTATGACGTGTTCCATATATCCCAATTACGACGGTATATCCCGGACCCAAGCCACATCCTGGATCATTCGGAATTGGTTGTTGGTACCAACCTTTCGTATGAGGAGAGGCCCGTGTCTATATTGGACCGGAGAGAGAAGATCCTCAAGAACAAGACTATCAAGTTAGTCCGAGTTACTTGGGGTCATCACTCTTTGGGTGAGTCAACATGGGAGCGTGAGGATGATATCCGATCACGATATCCGGACTTGTTTGACTCGTGAGGTATAATGTCTTTCTTATGCCTCATGCCTTCGATTCCTTGCTTGAATGAGTGATTGTCTGCATAGTTATAGCTTGCATATGATTAATATAGCTTGCCATTGCTCCTCTAGCCTCTTGATTAAATTCCGAGGACGGAATTCTTTTAAGGTGGGTAGAGTTGTAATGCCTGTGGTTCGTATCACGTATTCTTGGAATACGTGTACATATTTTATTGCATGATTTCCTGGCTTGGCATTTCCTTCTTGACTTGGTCTATTTCTGGTTCGGGTTGGTTGGTTCGGCTTGGCTTAGTTTTGATTGGGTTCATGATAAACCCAAAGTGAACCCCTACCTACCACCACCATTTTGTATTTATTAGCCCTCTTTATTCTCTCTCTTCATTTATCATCTTCTTCTTCCTTATTTACTTTCCTACCTACCAGAGAGAAGAGAGAGGTCTAGGCAAGTACAACTTGCTTCATGGAGGAACTCCAATTTTATTACTTTATTCTCTTCCTTACTACATTCTAAAGCACTTTAGTACTTGGCATTTTCACTTTCCATGGCTAGATTCTTGTAGATCTAAGTTTATTTTATTTTCGGATTTCTTGGGTGTTGATCTACTTAATCTTGTTATTTCTATGTTTTGATGGTTCCATGTTGTAGAGAATTTCGTTCTACCCCATTTTGACCTATGGAAGTTCGGATTTAGGCTCCAGATGATGGAGTTATGGAGCTTGAGGACTTGGCTCTCATGGTGTTCTTCTTCTCTGAAATTTTGGAGAAGATGAACAGTGCTTGACTTGACCGCATGAATATTCATGCGGCAAGTGTTCTATCCAGCCGCATGACTGGAAGTTCTTGAGCCGCATGAGAGTCGGACTCACTTAGCCGCATAACTCGCTCAATTTCCAGCCGCATAAGTTCTGAACTCTGCAGTCGCATGCGCCATTCCTGCTGGCCGTATGAGACTTGCTTGACCCAGCCGCATGAGGACTTCATCCTGAGCCGCATGAACTCAACACTCGCGAGCCACATATGTACACTTGCTCCCAGCCGCATAGGCATTGCTCCCCGCAGCCACATGAGTACTCTTCCCTTCTGAGCCGCATATGGTTTCCCTCCCCCGCAGCCGCATGGGTTGCTTCTTCTCGAGCCGCATGGAACCACACTTTCCCCTTCGGCCGCATGTACCTGATTGGCCAGCTAGCCGCATAAGACCCATTCCCCCAGCCGTATGAGTTTCCTATCTTCTTGACCGCATGCGCCCCCTTGTCTTAGCCGCATGGGATCCAGTGACCCTGGCCGCATGCGCTCTTCTAATTAGGCCGCATGAGTCTACCCTTTCCTGACCGCATATGACTTAGCTGCATGACTCTTCTATAGCCCTGAATATTGATATTTTATTAGATATTTTACGTCCATTTTATATCCTTACGCCTTTTGTCGTGAACTTGATAATCATGGATTTGTTTAATATGTTTGGAAATGATACCTGACATGACCTGATAGTGACCCATAGTGGTGCACTCTTGACAAGAAAACCTGACATGACATGATACTGGCCCGCCGTGGCGCACTCCTGACAAGTACACTTGACATGATAAACCTGACATGATATATCTGATAAGCTGTTGCGACGGCTACCTGACATGACATGACCTGTATGATAACATGGACACCGTGGGCGATTGTGCTTGTACAAATAAACCAGTCCTGTCTTGCATTATGTCTAGGAGGGGACTCCTGAGTACCACGGTCAGGAGTACCTACTAAAATGGACTAAGACTAATAACTAGATTAATACAGTAGTCATGAAGAGATCTCCCAGCTACAGGCAATCCCGTTACCTGGGCGCGCTTGGGATCTGTAGCCTGCCGTCGAGTAGGGCACATTTCCAGCACACTGTCATGTGTGGCACCCTTCAAGCTATCTAAGGGTACATGCATTTCCTGGACGGTGTACCCACCTGAATTCAACCCCTAATTTCGACCTGGGTAACCTGGATGGTCTGCAGGGCTTGTGGCTGTGGAGCAATCTCACTGCATCTTGCTAGTAATTAGGCCTGTGATAACCCTAGTTAGTTATAGTATTAAGCCGTAATTCTTGCTTGGCCGTGATATGATTGAATGGAGTCTAACCTGTCTAGCCTTGTCCTGATCCTGTTCCAGATTATTGAATGACCAGAATGTCTGTATTTATTTTACCGATAAATTGTGAGAATTCCAAGTTCTGTTCAGACGAAGGGTTACAACCCCGGTCCTTGTTTGGTTTACGGGTTGTAACCTGGTTCTCTGAATAGTCCCATGGTTATCTCGTCGTATATCATCCTGATGTATTTTTTTTATTTCCAGTTCTTACTTTTATTTATAACTTGTGCTGATTGCTGGTTTTAGTTCCTAAGTGAAGCTTCCTTTGTGGCACTTGCTCTTTCTGGGATCTGACCCAGTTGGTTTGTATGGCCAGATTTCGGAGCAGCTCCAGAGGATCCACCGCTTTTCCAGCCCGATGGTGAACACCAGACGTAACCCGGGCAACGAGTGGATTTATTTTGCTCTCCCACTTTATTGTAAAAATATTCTTTGAGGCGTTTAGCCGACGAGCATCTGTTTAGCTCGATTGCACTTACTTACTGTCTGCCTACGGGCTGTAACATGATTGACAGATCCTAGGGTTGATCATGTATGACTAAACTCTTGCTAGTCCTCACATTTTGTAACGACTAGCTTCATGATCAGCTGAATATGTAATATTTGGGATGCCTTATTATTGTATATTTAATGATCATACATCTTGTAACATCTACTTACTTGCTTGTGATTGAGACAATAGGCTTGTGCATGACCATAGGAGACTGTTGGCTTGTAGTAAACCATCATGTATCTAGACAGCCGTGACCGTATAGCGAGATGGAATCCATTTCAATATACGTAGCTGGCTATGTCTGCCCCCACTCTCCAGTATTCTGGTTCTGGGGCGTGACAGAGAGAGAGGAAAATGAGAAATAGGGATAAAATGAGGTTTGGGGGGTTGGGCTGCCCCAAGCAACTTGTTGGCAGCCCCCAGCAAAAGTTCCACCTTCTTGGGATGCCCCCAAGTAAAATTGGTGGTGCCCTTAAAAAAATCCTTAAAATAAACCACAAAACGTCAACAATTAAAAAATTTCAAAACATTACTATAATGGTAGCTGAAAAAACCACAACAATTTTCCCGCACATACATTAATTGACGGTTATCATCAAACCGTCAATAAATAAAATGGTGTTTCTAGACAGTTCCTCCAAAACCGTAAACTATTATAGTAAAAATTTGCGAAATTGACATAAAACGTGTATTTTCTTGACATATACCTAAAACCGTCAAGATAACCCATTTCTTTGATGGTTTTCCACGACCGTTAAGAAATAAACCGTCAAGAAACGTCATTTTTTCTTGTTGTGGCACACACACACACACACACACACACACACACACACACACATATATATATGTGTGTGTGTGTGTGTGTGTGTATGCAAATGACCTCTAGCCTAGTGGTTAAGAGACATGCACGCGGCCCATGTGGTCGGAGTTCGAGCCCCAGTGGAGGCGAGTGTGCCACAATTACCTATTGCTTCAAATATATATTTTTGAAGCAATAGGTAATTGTGGCAAACTCGCCTCCACATATATATATAAATATATATATAAATATAAATATAAATATATATATATATATATATATATATATATATATATATATATATATATATATATATATATATATATATATATATAAATATAAAAAAAAAAAATATATATATATATATATATATATATATATATATATATATATATATATATATATATATCCTAGTAATCCAAAATAAATCTAAAAAAAATATTTTAAGTAAATATTCTATAATATGTCTGAAGAGAATATTAATTATGATAACATGTTATTTATTACATTAATATTAATCATATGATAAAATTCTAAAGACGTATATATAACCTATATTTTAATTGTACCAAATATTTCTAATAACACCTAAAATATTTGTAACCTATTTTTCCAAAATATATAGATATTTATTTAGTATAAAGTAATCCATATTTAATGTTTCGTAATCAATTTAAAAAATATTTCACAAATAATTAGTAATTAATAATATGACCAAATATGATTAAATACTATATAAGAATAATTAACATAATTAAATAAATACTTCCTAAATTTTTAGGGTTTTATAGTTGTATTATTACAATATGTTTGTATCTTTGCTCATTTCCTGACTGGATACGTTGCAGTTGACTCGCTATTTTGTACCATGGACCTTTCTAGGAGGTAGAGTCATTTTGGAGGCTAATCTTAGACTCCAAATAGATTAGATAGTTCTTGGATTTATCCATTTAGCGAATTTGTTCCCGAATATTATTTTGATGTATTAATGAATTCAATAAATTAATAGAATAGTTATTGTTACGATCCGCTACCCAAATTGTTGGGCCGGGCCGAGTCATGTCCAGACTACATTTGAGATAAAGCGTAGTAAGCTGTTCAAGAAAAATAAACAATACAAGATCAAAATGTGCTAACAGTTCCATTTGTCATATTGAGTTAAATTATCACAAACACAAAAATCATCTAGTATACGAATATGTTCCAAATACATAGCCAAAATGTAAAACTGGATACAGGTCCAGTAACAAAAATACATAGTCGAGATAGCCCTGCTCTCTAAGTCTAGAGTTGCTAAGATAATAAACTAGACGAGTTTTTCCGCAGGTACATCCTCGTAGGGTAAAGCCTGATCCTCGATGGTGACCCCATAATAGGAATCACATAGCAACTCCTCATCGATAAGTATACCTACAACGTTATCCTGTTATGACAGGAGCAAGTACTGATTCTACAAACTAAATATACGAAGCAAGAAATGAACAGAGGTGTAATAAACAAGAATCATGGCATATCACAATCTATCATGGCAAGGATACATATGTCATAGTGACAGATGTATATATAATATTTAAAACTGGAGCAGGTACGTGATCGTTAATAGGTGTACAATGTACTATGGCACATATAAATAAAATGTACTTCCGTATAAGTGAAAAGGTGATAGATGTACATACGCACAAATACAACTGGATAAGTACATACGACAAGGTTTGCATATAGAATGCGACCTTGCTCAGATTCGGTAGTTGGGGCATGATCACGTACTTAGCTATCAGTTTCTTCACAACTCAAGTCATAATATGTGAGAGATACGAGAGTAGTATAAAGCATGGTAGGTACTAGAAACAGTATAAAGCATGTGAAGATATGACTTGCAGTTTAAGGAACAGTATTTTGATATGATTCATTCACAGTTTGTTATCACATGCAGTAAATAAATTTTGTAGGGGGTACTTGCCTTGTGCAAAGCAAGAGTATGCATATGAAGCTATAGATATCCGGTGTCCCGTCACTGTAAAAAGGATATACAAACTTAGTTTTTATACTAAGCTAAATACTAGGACACTAGTAGTGTGACACGACTTCCTGATTGGACACCTAGTCAAGTGATGACTTTAGCATAGAAGACCAATATGGAGTGACACAATACCTAAACCAACTTTCTAGGGTCTCTATACTAGGGTAGGGTAAGGTCCCAACACTAAAATATCCCAAAATCACATATAACTTCACAAGTCATAATTATTTAATTAATAAATCAGACTATACACTATATTCCAATAATTATTAAGATAGGCAAAAGGCTCAATTATAAATAAAATATAGTACCAAAATGATCCTTGTTACTTATAGAAACTTATACTAATTTTTCTGGAATTTATAAACCACTATAGCTATTTACTAAAAATCAGTAAACATAAGGGCTTTGAAAATGAGTTCTGTTT
Source organism: Iris pallida (assembly GCA_029216955.1). NCBI lineage: Eukaryota > Viridiplantae > Streptophyta > Magnoliopsida > Asparagales > Iridaceae > Iris > Iris pallida. The sequence goes on from JANAVB010024994.1 coordinate 8,886,975, forward strand.
TTCTATTTTTATAAAATCGTAAATATAAAATTGAAATCCTAGAAAAATTATATTAAATTATATAAATTAACATAGTATTTAAATACAATTTTTCCCAAATTTTTCAGTATTTATAGACTGTCTACAAATTCAAATACAGCAAGGTACAATTTCTGAAAATAAATAATTAATTATTTAATATATTTATCCACGTATACGAAGTTGAACCGAAGTACAGATACGGGACCCAAAGCCATGAATCAAGTCCGATATGACTCGTACAGGCCTTGAAAGTATTTAGACTCATTTAAATCCACAGAACCCATGCTAGATCTGGACTCAAATGGCCATAATCAACAGAATATAAAATATACAAATTTTTAAATATATAAACATATATATATTAAAATATTATAATAATATTTTAATGTAGTGAAATATCCTTAGTCATAATATTTACTAATAAAATAACATGTAAATTTACATATATTAAATATAGCATGAAATTATTTATACATAGAAGTATATATAAATATATATACAAATAGCATAAAAATATGTATATACATAATAATAAAACATATATACATATATATAAGGAAATGAATATATATATATATATATATATATATATATATATATATATATATATATATATATATATTATATATATATATATATATATATAATATATATATATATATATATATATATATATAATATATATATATATATATATATCTATATATATATATATATATATATATATATATATATATATATATATATATATATATATATATATATATATAAACAGTATATATAAAATATATAACAGTATAATATATTATATATATACATATATATATATATATATATATATATATATATATATATATATATATATATATATATATATATATATATATATATACATTTATACATAAAATATATATAATATATATATATAAATTAAACCCAGCCCAAACCCATTGGGCCTGAACCCGAACCCAATATGAACAGTAAACCCGAATACTGTAAACCCATTACTGTGCGGGTTTAAACCCGTTACTATTAAATCAAACCCGTTAACATTAAACCCGTGTCCGGACACTTAGGAACACGAGCGTATGAATCCGATACGAGTCCTGTGTCCTGGGCTAGAATGACACTTATGACACGAGTCTTACGTGTCTGAGCACATCACTGGACTCCTTGACACATGGCGAGTCTACGCACATGTACACGAGACACAGACACGAACTAGACACGAGCAGATACGTACGTGTCCGACGATCGGGATTGCTGTACGACGGAGGAGGCGTTGTGGTGGCTGGAAAAAATTGGAACTACATTCGTCTCGTCGAGACGAACATTTTGGTGGTGGTCGACGGTGATGACGACAACTGGGGCGGCGCCTAGGATAGATCTAGGGTTCCGACGAACTTCGATGGGAAAGAAAAGTTAGGGCGGCGGCTATGGTAGTCGGGGAGTGGAATGGAGTTAGGGTTTCGGTCGAGGGTCTATTTATAGGGTCAGATTCGTGATTAGATTAGGGTTTTTTTTGGCCGAAAATTTAGATAATTAGGGTTAGGGTTACGGCGAAGGCGGTTGAAAAAACGATAGAACGAAGGCGGTGGTCGGGATAGAGGTTTTGCAGAAACCTCCCCCGACAATTAAGACATTACAGAAACACACCACCGCCTTACAGTATGCAAAAATCTAAATTGCAAAAACTAACCCCGTCGTATTCTGTACAAATATGAATTTGCACAGACAATTCTAATATTGCAAACCGCTATAAAAATAATTTAAGTAATTACAAAACTAATTTTTAAAAATTCCAAAGTCATATTTTAGTCTCTAAAAATATTGAGGCCATATTGACCGTAGCAAAGGTTCCAGCAGTATAGAAGGTTGACCAGGTCAAACTGTTACTTCAGGATCTCGCCCACGACTGGTGGGCATCAGAAGAGGTTGGAATGAGGCGTCTTGTTCCTTTAGATAGCTTCAGTACCAGATTCAAGGCCAAGTACTTTGGCGTGGTAGCGCGGTATGAGCTACAACAGAGGTTTATCATTCTCAAGCATGCTGGTAAGACGGTGGATGGATATGCAGCGGAGTTCTGCAGACTGAGTCAATTTGTACCGACGATGGTGGCTACAGAGCAGAGAAGGCTATGAGATTTCGGCAGGAACTTCATTTGGAGATTCTACAGCTAGTAGAAGGGCACGACTATCAGACTTTGGTACCATTTTAACGGCAACTCGGAGGCATGAACTCACTCAATAATGGTTGGTGACAAGACATGGGGGCCAAAAGAGGTCTCATCCCCAGAGTAGGGGCGGAGGAGCAGTACAGCGAACATCGGTGCCAGTACCTGGCATCCGTATTCATGAGTTAGGAGCACCATGGAGGAAGGCGGTATCAGAGATAACAACACCAGTTCGGCATCAGCAACCGATGAACCAGCAAAAGTGCCAGGGGCGCTCATTGGATGTACTTACTGCAGTAAGGATGGGCACACTAGGGATGTGTGTCATTCAGCTAACGGATTATACATGAGGTGTGGCAGTCCAGACCATAGGATTGCCAATTATTCTATGATGCAGAGGCTAAGAGGGCCAGTTCATCATTTTCTGGCGTTGTCGGCTCCGGGGGCAGCATCGAACAGAGGACCTGCATTTGCCGTAAGGCCGCTAACCCAGTGTCTGTCGATGCAGGCTCAGTTGTTTTGCCAGGCACAGAACCAGGAAGGCCCTCAGAGGCCGTAGCAACAGCATGGTCGAGGAAGACAGCAGCAAGGAGCTCAGCAAGGCCAGGGCCAGGCCTTCACCTTATCATTGCAGGATGCACTAGCTTCAGGTGACGTGGTTGCAGGTAATGTTTCTGTTACCTCTTTTCCTACTGTAGCATTATTTGATTCGTGGGCTACCCACTCTTTTATATCTGCACGATTTGCGACACGTATTGGATTGAAGTTCGAGACATTGCTAGAAAGGATGAATATACTCACTGGTAATGGGCTCGTAGGAGTTAGCAGAGTGTGCTTAGTATGTCCGATCGTAGTGAGTGGGCGATTATTGCCCGTATCTTTGATTGAGTTCCCTATCGGCAACTTTGACGTTGTCCTAGACATAGACTGGTTGAGAGACAGTCATGCGACGATAGATTGTCGAAGAGGTAGGGTAGTATTTAATGTACCTGACGTTGAGGAGTTTATATTTGTTCGATCATTGGAGGATCGACCCAAAGGCATTATTGCAGAAGCATTGGCAGAGCAGGAGCAGATACCAAGAGTGGTCAGAAAATTTCTTAATGTATTTTCAGATAAACTTCCAGGTTTACCATCGGTGAGAGATGTGGAGTTTTGTATTGAGTTAAATCCTGGAACGGAGCCTAAAGTCGACAGAGTTTACAGGATGTCGCATTCAGAGTTGGACAAGTTGTACCAGCATGAAAAAGAACGGAAGGCGAACAGTTTATCCGAGATAGTGAATCGTCCTGGGCAGCACCGGTGATTTTAGTACCCAAGAAGGTGTTGGCACATTTTATTTTGATATATTAAAAGCATCTTCGTAGTTTAGTTTTCTGTGTCTTCAGATTCATATCTTCTCATAAGCTCTACTACATAAAGTCTATCCTTTCAAGTGCTACCATCCGTTGCATTGAATACCGAAGCAGATACCGGTGCTCCTTACATAGACGGCTTCCTACACTGCTTAAAGATTTCGAGTCTGTACAAGGTCTAGGTATATCTATAAACACTTAAGGTTGGATGACAAACTAAAAGCTTTAAGTCAAAAATCAATATCTTATAGAACGGCATACCGACGGTATGCTCCGGCATACCGGCGGTATACCGTTTTATCATCCACAAACTTTCTGTGAGAAATTATCGGCATACCGACGGTATGCTCCGGCATACCGGCGGTATACCGTTTTGTGGACCACAAAATGTTCTGTGACAAACATCAGAATACCGACGGTATGCTCCGGCATACCGGCGGTATACCATTTTGTTTGCCTCAAAAACGTTCTGTGATAAACATCGAAATACCGACGGTATACTCCGGTATACCGGCGGTATACCATTTTGTGAGCCATAAAACTTTCTGTGATAAACTTCGACATACCGACGGTATGCTCCGGCATACTGACGGTATACTGTTTTGTTTATTACAAAAAGGTTCTGTGACACACAACGGTATACCGACGGCATACCGCAGCATACCGACGGTATACCGGCTTACGAAATTTGATTTTTGAATGTCATAGACTGCATTAATGGCAGCATTAAATGCTTCCAACGGATATTAATATGACCGTTACTGTTCGACCGGTATACCGATGGTATGCCGCTGCATACCGACGGTATACCGCTCTGGCTGTATTCAGGAGCATTAAATGCCACCTACTCTTGGTTTCTCTATAATGAAAGCCTTCTCTCTCTTGAAGCTTTTACCAACTCTTGCCATAAATTTTCCAAACAACCAAGAGCTCCACCATTAATACTCTACCAAGATTTAATTGTCATCCTCTCCCAAAGTACTAGAGTATTTAAGAGTTATATTTTTCGATCTTCACGTGTTAGAAGATCAACAAGTTCTCTTCTCTTTTGTTTGAAGTTGGCGAGCCTTCGTAAGAAAACTCGTGTGTTGAAGTTGGCGAGTCTTCGGATCCAAACTCGTATTAAAGTTGGCGAGTTCTTCGGATCCAAACTCGTGTGTACTATTTGATTAAATAGTGGATTTAAGCCGGAGAGAGTTCCGGGACTGGATTGCCTCAAGCGAGGATAACAGGATACATCTTGTATTTGATCTTCCTACTCACTCTTTTATTTGTCATATATTGCTTCTTGTGATCAAGTTATTTTTTATTTCCCTATTTACCCCCCCCCCCCTCTAGGGTTCTACAATTGGTATCAGAGCTTTGTTCTCTTGATTTGGATTTACACCCTTTGAGTGATCCATGGCCACTAACCCTAGTATCAACACCTTCCACAATGAGGGACACTCCACAAATAAGCCGCCCCTATTTGATGGAACCAACTATAACTACTGGAAGATTAGGATGAGCATTTATCTGAAGTCCATAGATTTTGATTTATGGGACTGTGTGATAAATGGTCTCCCTACTCCTTCCAGAGTTATTGAGGATATTACATCTGACACCCTTAGGGACACACTTACTGAAAACACCAAGAAGCTTGCTAGTCGAGATGCCAAGGCTATGAACGCTCTTTATTGTGCTCTCGATAGTAGTGAATTCAATAGAATCTCTACTTGTAAGACTTCTAATGAGATTTAGAAGTTACTTGAAGTCACACACGAGGGTACTTCACAAGTGAAGGAATCCAAGATTAGTAGACTAACGCAAGAATATGAGTCCTTTAAGATGAAGCATGATGAATCTGTTACTTGCATGTTTACTCGTTTTGGTGATATTATTAATCCTCTCTCTTCTCTTGGTAAGGAATATCCTGCTCATGAAAAGATCAGAAAAATTCTTAGAGGATTAACAAAAGTATGGCGTCCTAAAGCTACCGCAATCATTGAGGGGAACGACCTGACAGTCATAAACCTTGAGACCCTCATGGGTAAGCTAATGAATCATGAACTCGATATAAAGGATCAAGAGGAATCCTCCATACAAGAGAAGGAGAAGGAGGAGGCCAAAGAGAAGGAGAAGTCTCTTGCTCTCAAAGTTACAAAGTCCTACTCCAAGGATAGCTCCGACGACAATGAGTCGGACGATGATGAAGAAATAGCACTCACAGCTAAGCACTTCCGAAAGTTCCTCAAATTTAACAAAGCCAACCGCTTCAGACGGGACAATGAGGAAGATCCGGCGTGTTATCAATACAAAAGAACCGGACACATCAAGAGGGACTGTCCGATGATAAGAAAAGACTCAAGCAAGTACGAAAAGCCTAACAAAGGAAGCTCATCCTCCATAAAATTTGCCAACACAAGCATTTGGTGTGAGAGTGACACAAGCGACTCCGACAATGACAAAGAATGCAAACACAATGCCAACGTTGGTCTCATGGCAACCGATGAGGTACTTGATGATCTCTCCTTAAATACTCTTACTTATGATGACTTGGAGAAAGCTATCCTTGAACTACATGAAGAGCACAAAGGTGTTAGGAACAAATACAAGAAATCTCTAAAAGAGCTTGATGCTCTTCAACTTGAGGTAGAAAGACTCTCAAGCATCATTATTGATGTAAAGGGAAAATCTCCTGCTTCTGACTTGGATGAGATAGAGTCTTTGCGACTCAAGTTTCAAGAATCTCTTGTCACCATCAAAAAAAAGGATGATGAGATTCAATCCATGAGAAGAGCTTATGAATTTGCTATGCATAAGGTTCAAGATGCTAATAGGAAAGAATATGATACTTCTATTAAGTATAATGATCTTCTTTTTCAGAGTAAGAAACTAGGTAATAAGAACACTACTCACATGCACACTCCAAGACACCTCCACACTCATTACAATGCTAGGCATACTTCTTACATGAACACTACACACAAATCCTTTTCTAACATAAGGAAAGGACCATTTGTTAAGAAAAACACTTCACATCATGTCTTTTATTATCATCATCATAATACTAATGATAGAACTCCTCGTACTAGAAATTCACATATGCATGATACTTACATATCTTCTTCTAAATCCTCTATGATTTGCAACTACTGTGGCTTGCTTGGACATACGACCAATTATTGTCATACAAGGAAACTAGTTGATAAGAAAGTTTTTAAGTGGGTTCCTAAGACTAACACTCAAGGACCCATACGATCATAGGTACCAAAATGTTCATCTTCAACTTATGTTGTAGGTGAAGAGTCCTTCTCATGCTAGAAGCAAGTGGATTCTTGATAGAGGTTGTTCACGGCACATGACCGGGGATGCTTCATTATTTACAACGCTATCGATGAAGAAGGAAGGACACGTCTCCTTTGGTAACAATCTTAAAGGTCACATTATAGGAAATGGTAATATCGGTTCCCCTTCTTATCCTTGTATTAAGAATGTGTGTCTTGTTACTAATCTTAAACACAATCTTCTTAGTATTAGTCATGTTACCAATAATGGTTATGATATCAAGTTTGTTAAGCTCAAATGTTTCATTACCGATAGTTCAAGTGGATCTATTGTTTATGAAGGCATTAGAGAAAACAATATCTATGTTTTATATCTTGTCGAAGACACTAACAATGATAGGTGCTTAGTTGCTAAGAACGATGAGAGTTGGTTTTGGCACATGAGGCTTGGACATGCCAACATGGATACTATTTCTCGTCTTGCTACCAAGAAGCTCGTAAGAGGACTCCCAAGTATCCCGTTCAAAAAGAATATGGTGTGTGAAGAATACGAGAAGAGTAAGTTGACCAAGTCATCCTTCAAATCCATCAACTCTATGAGTACCTCTAGACCTCTTCAACTTATTCATATGGATCTTTTTGGTCCTAGTAGAGTTGCTAGTCTTGGAGGCAAGCTTTATGCTTTGTTTTGGTTGATGATTTTTCGAGATTTACTTGGGTTATTTTTCTTGCTTGTAAAAGTAATACTTTTCATGAATTTGTTGCTTTTTATAAACGTGTTCAAAATGAGAAAGGTTTTTTCTATTAACAAGATTAGGAGTGATCATGGAGAGAATTTGACAATGCCGATTTCAAAAGTTTTTGTAAAAAGAATGGTTTTGGACATGATTTTGCTTGTCCACGAACTCCTCAACAAAATGGTGTTGTGGAGAGAAAGAATAGAACCCTTGGCGACATGGCCCGGGTTATGTTAAACCAATATAAGCTCCTCCAATATTTTGGACGGAAGCCGTTAATACGGCATGTCATGTTATAAATAGGGTCTTGATTAGACCTATTTCTAAGAAGACTCCTTATGAGCTTTGGTTTGACAAAATTCCCTCTATTGAATATTTTAAAGTTTTTGGTTGTAACTGTTTTATTTTGAATACCAAGGATAACCTAGACAAGTTTGAAAAAAAAGCCTATAAAGGAATATTCCTTGGATACTCTACGCATAGTAAAGGTTTTCATGTTTTTAATAAAAGAAGTCTTGTTGTCGAAGAGTCAATCAATATCTCTTTTAATGAACTTAACTCTTCTACATTCTCTTCTTCCGATGATATTGATGACATCTCGTTTGGGTTGGAGAACTCCTCTATTGGAGATCATCCTTCTTCATCTAACAGTGAAGTTGTGACTCCTCCAACAAAAGAGTCTCCACCTCTCGAGCCTCCTCAAAAGGATCTTCCAAAAGAATGGAGATTTGTCACCAACCATCCTAAGGAACTTATCATTGGGGATCCTTCCTCCAGTGTTAGCACTAGATCCTCAACTCGTGATCTTTGTGGGGACGTGGCTTTTATCTCTCAAATAGAGCCTAAAAATGTTAATGATGCTTTTCTTGATAAATTTTAGATGATAGCGATGCAAGAAGAGCTAAATCAATTTGAGCGAAACAAGGTTTGGGAACTTGTCCCAAAACCTAGCAATCACCCCATTATTGGAACTAAATGGGTGTTTCAAAATAACTTAATGAAGATGGGTTAGTGACTCGTAACAAAGCCCGATTGGTTGCTCAAGGCTATAACCAAGAGGAAGGCATTGACTACGACGAAACCTATGCTCCGGTTGCTCGTCTTAAATCCATTCGCATGCTTTGTGCCTTTACTTGCTTTAATGATTTTAAACTCTTTCAAATGGATGTTAAGAGTGCTTTTCTAAATGGTATTATTAAAGAGGAAGTTTATGTAAAATAACCTCCTGGCTTTGAAGATTTTTCAATTTCCTAATCACGTGTTCAAACTACACAAAGCCCTCTATGGCCTCAAACAAGCTCCTCATGCTTGGTATGAGCGCCTTAGCTCCTTTCTTGTTTCACACAATTTTTCTAAGGACAAAGTAGACACAACACTTTTTATCAAATTCCATAGTGGCACTCTTTTATTGGTTCAAATTTACGTCGTTGACATTATTTTTGGTTCTACTAACAATACACTTTGTGTAGAATTTGCTAAAATTATGCAGGAAGAATTTGAAATGAGCATGATGGGTGAACTATAATTCTTTTGGGCTTACAAATCAAACAAGGACCCAAAGGAAACTTCATCAATCAAGCAAAATATACAAAGGATCTCCTCAAGCGTTTCGAACTTGACTCATCCAAATCAATGAGGACTCCTATGGCAACAACTACAAAGCTTGACAATGATGAAGATGGCACATCGGTTGACATTCGTAAGTATCGAGGTATGATTGGTAGTTTACTTTATCTTACTGCTAGCCGTCCTGATATCATGTTTAGTGTTTGTCTTTGTGCACGATATCAAGCAAATCCAAAGGAATCGCACTTATGTGCCGTAAAACGTATTTTTCGGTATCTCAAAGGCACCGTGACCATGGGCCTTTGGTATCCGAAATCTTCATCCTTTGGGCTTCACGGCTTTTCGGATACAGATTTTGCCGGATGCAAGATTGACCGAAAAAGCACTAGCGGCACATGTCAATTCCTTGGGAAATCCTTGGTATCGTGGTTTCGTAAGAAACAAAATTCTGTTGCCCTTTCAACCACTGAGGCCGAGTATATTGCGGCTAGTTTCTATTGTGCACAAATTCTTTGGATGTCACAAACACTTTTAGATTACGGCATTTCTCATACTTGCACCTCTATTAAATGTGATAACACTAGTTCGACCAATCTCACGAAAAACCCGATTTGTCACTCACGTACGAAGCACATTGAAATTAGACATCATTTTCTTTGTGATCATCAACAAAAGGGGGATATTTGCCTAGAATTTATTGACACTACCTATCAGTTAGCCGACATCTTCACCAAACCGCTCCCGGAGGATCGCTTCGTTTTTCTCTGCCAAGAATTAGGTATTTTAAATATCGACTCATAGTTTTCCTCGGGCAGCACACCGACGGTATACTACAGTATACCGACGGCATGCCGATTTTGATTCAGAATTATGTTCTGTGTCAAAAATCAATATACCGTCGGCATACGTCGGCATACCGGCGGTATACCGATTTACGGCGGACTGCTGAGTCACATCGTGCACGGGACCCACCTTTTCTTCCATTCTCTCTTTTCCTTCATCCTCCTCATTTAATACCTTTCACATCAATCTATTCCCTATTTATTACCCACCTCCTCCTCTCCTCTTCCCCATATCTCAACTTCCCATCATCATTAACTATCCATCTCTTCCACTTCCCCTATTTACTCCTCCTTTATCTCCATCATCATTTCCAACCCACCATTTCCCCTTCCCAAAATCCATAACCGTTCTTCTTTCCATCTTTCCCTTAAAATCCCTACTTTCTTCTTCTTTTTTCTTCCACCACTATCATCCTCTTAAACCTTACTTCCCTCTCCACCTATCTTCTTCTCCCAATGGCTGTCCCCAAGCGTGCTCGTTCCTCCTCCGTCGCGTCGAATCCATTCACCCCGGTGGATCTCCTCTATGGATTTGACCAGCGGGTGTTCACGTCCTCCTTGTCTGCCATTCGTGGTTCCAACACTTCGTGCACCATAATGTATTCAAAGGACGCACCGTTAACTGGAATCTCTTCCCCGTCCATCGTTCTCTCTTCGACGATGCCGATCTTTCTTCCCTCCTTCGGCGTCAAGTGTCCGTCTACCCCGCCGCCGTGCGTCTTTTCTACTACAACATGATCCCTGATGTCGAAAATGGTGCCATTGAGACAATGGTTAATGAACGTAATTTTTGCCTGACGGCTCGTGACCTCGCTAGCATCCTCGGTGTCCCGAACAGAGGAGAGGCTCTCCCGGCCCTAGCTGCTCTTCAGTCTTCGGCGTCGGTCTCTTTTAACGAGTTCTGCGCCATTATTTGCAAAGGCCCTAACCCTCCTGCTATCCCTGCTCTTTTCACTCAACTGGAGCCATTTTACTACGAGCTCTATAGGATTGTGTGCCACACACTCTATCCTAAGGGCGGGAACTATGACGCCATCACCGGTGATGCCTTGGTATATATGTACTATATGTATTCTCGAAAGTCTTGGTCCTTCCCCAAGACTCTCCTCAATTCCTTCTTCGGCGTCCTGCCCGCGGGGAAGCAGAATCTGTACTATGGCTCGTTCATCACTCTGATCTTGGAGGCCAAGCAAGTCGATCTCTTCCTCTGCTACTCGGACGGTGCACCATCATTCCTTGCTGTTTGCCGCTCCCTCGGTGGTGCCTCCACATCTCGTGCCTCCTCCTTCCAAGAGCCGCCGGCTTCTGCTCCTGTTTCACCCGCCTCTACTTCTTCTGTCTCGGGCCGCTACATGCCGCTGACCCAGCAGCATTTCGACATACAGATGGCTTAGGCCGAGGAGCATATGCGGGCACACACTCGTGGCTTGGTCACCCTCATCCAGTCTCTCTTCCATGACCAGGCATACTTTCTTCAGCGCACCCTTCAGGAACGGGATGCTTTTCTGGATCTGAACCTTCAGGATCCATTGTACCAAGCACCCCGCTTCTCCGATCCCAATGCTTACGGGTTTATGTACCCAGACGTCATTGATCCCTTTGGCGCTTTCCACCTGGCTCAGGAGGGTGGGGATAATCCGGCTGATGAGTAGGGGTTCCTTCCTCGGGTTGATGATTTCGAATATTTGGTTGTCTTCTTTTGTTGTGTGGTTGTCTTTTTTTAAGTCTTTTACGGTCCTTCGGGGACCAGTGTTTGGTTGGTTCTAGTAGTTGTTGTCCTACGGGGACTTTCTATTGGTCTTTTTTATTGTCTTGCTAAACTCTCGTAGAGGAGAGTTTTTACTATGTCTTATGTAGTATGGGTGTCCTGCATGTATCACTGTTTCAACTTTTATCTATATAAACATGCATTTATCTATGTTACTATGTTTCTTATTCATGCTAAATTCTTTTATTCCCATCTTTGACTAAGTGACAAAGGGGGAGAAAACGTATTGAGGGGGAGTTGTCTACCTACGGGGGAGTTACTCCCTGAAGATGCTATCTCTCTATTTTGTCAATTATCAAAATGGGGGAGATTGTTGGGCATTTTATTTTGATATATTAAAAGCATCTTCGTAGTTTAGTTTTCTGTGTCTTCAGATTCATATCTTCTCAGAAGCTCTACTACATAAAGTCTATCCTTTCAAGTGCTACCATCCATTGCATTGAAGACTGAAGCAGATACCGACGCTCCTTGTATAGACGGCTTCCTATACTGCTTAAAAATTTCGAGTCTGTACAAGGTCTAGGTATATCTATAAACACTTAAGGTTGGATGACAAACTAAAAGCTTTAAGTCAAAAATCAATATCTTATAGAACGACATACCGGCGGTATGCTCCGGCATACCGGCGGTATACCGTTTTATCGTCCACGAACTTTCTGTAGGAAATTGTCGGCATACCTACGGTATGCTCCGGTATACCTGCGGTATACCGTTTTGTGGATCACAAAATGTTCTGTGATAAACATCAGAATACCGACGGTATGCTCCGGCATACCGGCGGTATACCGTTTTGTTTGCCTCAAAAACGTTCTGTGATAAATGCCAGAATACCGACGGTATACTCCGGTATACCATTTTGGGAGCCATAAAACTTTCTGTGACAAACTTCGACATACCGACGGTATGCTCCGGTATACCGACGGTATACCGTTTTGTATATTACAAAAAGGTTCTGTGACACACAACGGTATACCGACGGCATACCGCGGCATACCGACGGTATACCGGCTTACGAAATTTGATTTTTGAATGTCATAGACTGCATTAATAGCCGCATTAAATGCTCCCAACGGATATTAATATGACCGTTACTGTTCGACCGGTATACCGACGATATGCCGGTCTGGGTGTATTCAGGAGCATTAAATGCTACCTACTCTTGGTTTCTCTATAAATGAAAGCCTTCTCTCTTTTGAAGCTTTTACCAACTCTTGCCATAAATTTTCCAAACAACCACGAGCTCCACCATTAATACTCTACCAAGCTTTTAATTATCATCCTCTCCCAAAGTGCTAGAGTATTTAAGAGTTGTATTTTTTGATCTTCACGTGTTAGAAGATCAACAAGTTCTCTTCTATTTTGTTTGAAGTTGGCGAGCCTTTATAAGAAAACTCGTGTGTTGAAGTTGGCGAGTCTTCGGATCCAAACTCGCGTTGAAGTTGGCGAGTTCTTCGGATCCAAACTCGTGTTTACTATTTGATTAAATAGTGGATTTAAGCCGGAGAGAGTTCCGGGACTGGATTGCCTCAAGCGAGGATACCAGGATACATCTTGTGTTTGATCTTCCTACTCTCTCTTTTTATTTGTCATATATTGCTTCTTGTGATCAAGTTATTTTTTATTTTCCTATTCACCTCCCCTCTAGGGTTCTACAGAAGGATGGATCGACGCGAATGTGCATTGATTACCGGTAGTTGAATGAAGTGACAGTGAAGAACAAGTATCTGTTACCAAGGATTGATGACTTGTTTGATCAATTGAGTAAGGCCTGTATCTTCCCTAAGATTGATCTTCGATCTGGATATTATCAAGTGAGGATCCGGGAGCAGGACATACCTAAGACAGTATTTAGATCGCGGTATGGACATTATGAGTTTCCGGTGATGCCATTTGGATTGACTAATTCCCCAACAGTATTCATGGATTTGATGAATCGTATCTTTCTACCCTATTTGGATAAGTTTGTAGTAGTGTTCATAGACGACATCCTCATCTATTCCAGTAGTGAAGAAGAACATGAGAAACATCTTTGGACAGTTTTACAGACCTTGAGGGAGCATCAACTTTATGCGAAGCTTAGTAAATGTGAGTTTTGGTTGGATCATATTTCGTTCCTCGGATACATTATTTCTGGAGCAGGAGTGTCAGTAGATCCGAAGAAGGTTGAGGCAGTAGAGAATTGGCCAGTTCTGAATATAGTAGCAAATGTGCGTAGTTTTCTAGGATTGGCAGGTTGCTACAGGAGGTTCGTGGCAGACTTTGCCAGGATTTTGGCACCCTTGACGCGTTTGACGTATAAGGATGTAGAGTTTGTTTGGTCAGCAGAGTGTCAGACATCATTTGAAGAGTTGAAGAAGAGATTAAACTCAACCCCGATCTTGACACTTCTAGTAGGATCGGGAGTGTTTACAGTGTATTGTGACGCATCCGGGAAGGGACCTGGGTGTGTATTGATGCAGCATGGTAAGGTGATAACATATGCATCTCGACTCAGGACCATGAGAAGAACTATCCGACCCACGACCTGGAATTAGCAGCAGCAGTATTTTTGCTTATGTTATGGAGGCACTATTTATATGGGTATCGAGTGGAAATTTACACTGATCATAAGAGCTTAAAGTATGTATTCACCCAGAGGGACCTAAACATGAGACAGAGAAGATGGTTGGAATTACTAAAGGACTTTGATGTAAATCTTCAGTATCATTCAAGCAAGGCGAATATGGTAGCAGATGCCTTGAGCAGGAGAGGTGGTGCATTCATTTTAACCTTGCAGAGGTATATTTTGGAAGATCTTCAAAAAATGGAAATTGAAGTGATCTTGCCACAAGATACGGGAGTTATGGCCAGTTTGCATATTCAGTCTACTTTAGTAGAGAGGATCAGAGCAATCCAGGCAGAGGATCCGTGGATCCAGAAGCTTCGATCAGAGTGTGAGTCAGGTCTCAGGAAGGAGTTAGTAATCTATGAGGATGGTACACTTAGGTTCAAAAACTGTCTTTGTGTACCAGGTAGAGACCTTCGACATGAAGTTATGTCCGAGGCTCATAGTTCTCCTTATTCCATTCATCTCGGAGGCACAAAGATGTACCACGATATAAAGCAGCACTTTTGGTGGAATGGCATGAAGAGGGAGATAGTGAGGTTTGTATCCAGATGTTTGGTATATCAGCAAGTGAAGGCAGAGCAGCAGAGACCAGCAGGATTGTTACAGCCGTTTCCTATTTCGGAGTGGAAGTGGAAGCACATCACGATGGACTTTGTGACCGATTTACCTAGATCTCCGACCGGTCGAAATGCAGTTTGGGTAATCGTAGATCGGCTCACAAAGGTTGCTCATTTTTTTCCTTTCAGAGTAGGGCAGTCTACTAAGCAGTTTGTAAAAATGTATATGATGCAGATTGTGAGGCAGCATGGTGTTCTAGTCAGCATCGTATCAGATCGAGACACACGGTTTACCAATCACTTTTGGCAGAGTTTGCATCAAAGTTTGGGTACCAAGTTGAGGTTCAGTACAGTCTATCATCCGCAGACGGACGGACAGTCAGAGAGAACCATTCAGACATTGGAAGATATGTTACGGGCTTGTACCTTAGACTTCGGCGGAACTTGGGAAGACCATCTTCATTTGGTAGAGTTCTCTTACAATAATAGTTACCAGGAAAGTATACAGATGGCACCGTTTGAAGCATTATATAAAAAAAAATGTAGGTCCCCTCTGGCATGGGATGATGTGGAAGAACGAAAATTATTGGGACCAGAGATGATTACGCAGACCGTAGAAACAGTCAAGTTGATCAGAGAGCGACTTCGATTTGCGCAGGACAGATATCGACACTGGGCAGATCAACATCATAGGCCTGTAGAGTTTGGTGTTGGTGACCAAGTATTTCTGCGGATTTTGCCTACTCGGGGTGTCAATAGATTTGGAACCCGAGGAAAGCTTAGTGCGAGATACGTTGGTCCATTTGATATTCTCGCTCGGGTAGGCGATGTTGCTTATCGTCTTGACCTTCCACCTTCGATACGTGATGTATATGATGTGTTTCATGTATCTCAATTCTGTAGGTATGTCCCAGATCCGAGTCACATCCTCGATCATTCTGAGCTGGTCATCGGTACCGACCTGACTAACGAGGAGCAACCCGTATTTATTTTGGATCGGCGAGAGAAGGTGCTCAAGAACCGGACTATTAATCTTGTCCGCGTCGCTTGGGGCCATCACTCACCGGGGGAGTCGACATGGGAGCGCGGAGGACGAGATTAGATCTCGATATCCGTACTTGTTCGATTCAGAAGATATGTTTATCCTTATGCCTTTGTAATTTGTTTCCCTGTTGCACCCACTAGGGTAGATGATTGTTCTCTAATGCCTGTTAAAATTGATGAGATTGCATGAATAGTTAGCCTTGTAATTAGTATCTTACTTGCTTTGATTTTCTCTATCTTGTCTTAGCAAAAATTCTGAGGATGGAATTTTTCTAAGGAGGATAGAGATGTCACTCCCCGATCCCGATATACGTATTCTTTCATGAATTATGTACATGATATCATATATTTAGCATGTGCATAATTCTATTTATTATTTATTAGTAGTTGCATGTAGCTTTAAGCATGTCATTAGTGGAATGGTTAGAGCATGTTTAGAGATTATAGTTTTCTTAAGCCAACCCTCACCCACTATAAATAATCTCTTCCACACTCTCTTTCCTCATTCACTCTCTCATTCATTTTCCTCAACCACCAACCCTCTTAGGCAAGTACAACTTGCTCAAAAGTAGAGATTTGTGCATTTTTCATTCTTGATTGTTTTCGATATTATTGGTCTATATTGTTCTTCTCTTCATTCTCTACAAGTTTAGTTCTTGGAGTTTTTGATTTTAATGGCTTGTTTTGTGTAGATCTAAGTTTCTAAAACTAGGATTTTATAGAGTTTCATGATTTTGATCTATCAAACTTGGTGGTTTTCGAAAACATATGGTCCTAGGTTGTAGGAAATCTCATTCTACCTAATTTTGGCTTTTAAACCGCCAAATTTTGACTTATTTTAAGGAAGTTATGCCCAAAACAATATTTAGACATCTTTTATGTTCATATGTCCTGATTCTGGCAGGGACGATAAATAATGCCGCAGGAATAAATAGTGCCGTATGGATGCATAGTGCTGCATGAATGAATAGTGCCGTAGGAATGAATAGTGCCGCATAGATGCATAGTGTCGTAGGAATGAATAGTGCCGCATAGATGAATAGTACCGCCTGGATGTATAGTGCCACAAGAATAAATAGTATCGTATGGATGCATAGTGCCGTATAGATGAATAGTGCCACAGGAATGCATAGTGCAGCATGGAATGAATAGTACCGCAGGAATGAATAGTACCGCAGGAATGAATAGTGCCGCATGGATGCATAGTGCCATATGGATGAATAGTGTCATAGAAGGCAGCATAGTGCTGCAGATGGCCGCATAGTACCGTAGAATGCCTCATAGTGCCGCAGAAGGCTGCATAGTGCCGCAGAAGGCCGCATAGTGCCTATTTTGGTTTTTTTGGCTGTTTTATGCCCTATTTGGCTTAATTGTGGCCAGAATTTCTTCCAACTCCCAACATGAAAGTTGTAGATCTTTATCTTGGCTTCAAAAATTTTCATGTCTCACTTAAACCAGAATTCATATGTGACCTTGGTACCTTGTGTACCTTGTACCTTGTGCACCTTTTACCTTGCACATTGCCCGTGCACCGTTTGGGCCACTTCATGACTTACGAGCACTTCATACCCTAAGTGCGCAGTACCTTTTTGTTCTTTTTTCTCTTGTGTCTTGGTCCTCATTCCTGATCTGACTACCTATGCGTGAGCTAGATAACCCTATGTGTGTACTAAGGTACAATCTATGTGAGCACCGAGGTGCTATCCTATGTGCTAAGTGTTCCTACGTGACACCTGCCAGTACCTCCAAGAGTCCAGCATTTACATAGCGAATGGTCGGTAGCAATGACGTGGTATGTTTTGTGTGTTGTATTGCACCAAGAAGGAGATACATATGTATGACTCCATGAGCCAGTACGGATCCCTTCTTCGGGTACTCGTACAATGTACGACATCTAGGGGAGTGAGCATGTGACGACGACATGTGAACTCCAAGGATAACCTAGGGATTAACTAGGCAACTAACATGGTAGATACATTGGGTGGGAAGAATCCCGAGATCGTGCCATACTAGCCACCCCAGGTCCAGTCCTGACGTGTCGGGTTGGCCGCCACGGATATGGTTTTATTTGCCTCTAGCAGATGACTATATCCGACTTCTACGAGCTATGTATTATATGTAGTAGCGCGGTAGCCCTCCGGGGGACCGGTGCATACTCAATGTGCTATATGGCTAATGGTTTGGCTAGCCCTGCTGGGTTGACACGATCTGAGGATTCTTTTTAATCAGTATCACGGAGATAACTCCGCTAATTATAGAAAGTCGCAGGAATGAATGGTCGCTTGAAAAACGACTTGACTGTGCCTTGTAACTTCCGTTAGTAGTCGAAGGACATGGACTGTCATGGTGCGTGTCCAACCCATGTCCTTGTTTGGTTGTTGGGTTGGTCTATCGTGCTAGGACAGGTTGTGGACCGAGGTTACGACCGAAAGCTTTTACTATTACTAGTATTATTATTTTATGCTCGAGTTTTATCTCACTCTTTTGTGCTCCCTTGTGGTGCTTGCTATTCGGGGCTGACCCTGCTGGTTTTGTTTGGCCAGATCTCGTAGCAGCGCCTGAGGACCCAAATTTCTTCTCCGATGTCAATGGTGCATACTAGAAGCATGGCTGACGGGGGACTCTAGTGGGTTTCTTCTCCACCACTCTAGTATCTTTACTTATGTTCTGGCGTATAGCCACCGACACCTGTTTAGCTGGCTAATCTGGATATTTTATCTTTTATATAATTTGTAATTAAATCCGACTGCAGCTGAATACAATTATGTACCTATGACTCTCTGGGCTAGCTAACTTATTAAGCTAGATCTCCATGATCATTTTGATGAAGCGTCGGGGACGCCTTACTGCTTTATCTCATATGTTTATTAATTGATGTTTTCTTGATTGGAATGATTGAGACATAGATGCTCTGTGAGACCATAGGAGACTTGAATGTAGCATGCACCCCCTTGTCTCTTGACAGCCACGATTGTCGTATGACGTTTATATACCTCATATGGAGTAGCTGGCCTAGTCCGTCTCCGTATTTCGGTACTGGAATGTGACAAGGTTTAACTGGTGGCCCATGCAGGTCTGATTTTCAGATATAAGGGGTGTTACTATTATAGGAGTCTCAATCAAATCTTGTTCCCTTTGAATCTCTTGCCTCGACTTCTCTTCCCTCACCTTGATAACATGAATTGCATCCTCGAATCTTCCTCGTCCTGTTATTTAATATCATGTATCTTTCCCTATAGGGGTACTTCTTTCTCAGTAGCTGGCGAGGCCAACATAGAGGAACGTCCAGTAGAGCATGGCTCGACGGGGCAGCAGCAGGAAAGAATACCTTCTCCTGACCAGATCCGAGTAGAAGTGATATCAGAGCCAGCGGAACCGCAGGTTCTAGAAACTCCTACACCCCCAGCGGTGCCGGCAGCAATGACAGTACCTGATGCTGCAGCACTCCTGGAGGTCATCCGAGGATTCTGGCCATTCAGCAGCGTCAGGTGACAGCTCATCAGCAACAGCAGACCCAGCAGCAGGAACAGAATGTGCTACTAAATCAGGGGTTATAATTAGCCCTTGAGAGAAGTGTCAGGAATGATTCGGGAGTGTCAAGGAGGTTTTATCGACTTAACCCGAGATACTTTGACGGCACTGAGGATGCCATCACGATAGATGCTTGGCTTCAGAATATTGAGGCCATATTGACCGCAGCAAAGATTCCAGCAGAAGAAAAGGTTGACCAGGTCAGAATGTTACTTCAGGATCTCTCCCATGACTGGTGGGCATCGAAAGAGGTTGGAATGAGGCATCATGTTCCTTGGGATAGCTTTAGTACCAGATTCAAGGCCAAGTACTTTTGCGTGGTAGTGCGGTATGAGCTACAATAGTGGTTTATCAATCTCAAGCATGCTGGTAAGACGGTGGATTGATATGCAGCAGAGTTCTGCAGACTGAGTCATTTTGTACCGACGATGGTGGCTACAGAGCCAGAGAAGGCTATGAGATTCCAGCAAGAACTTCATTTGGAGATTCTACAACTAGTAGAAGGGCACGACTATCAGACATTTGATGCCATTTTACGGCATCTCGGAGGCATGAACTCACCCAACAAAGGTTGGTGACAAGACATGGGGGCCAAAAAAGGTCTCATCCCTAGAGTAGGGGCGGAGGAGCAGTGCAGCAAACGTCGGTGCCAGCACCTGGCATCTGTATTCATGAGTTAGGAGCACCGCGGAGGACGGCTGTATCAGAGATAACAACACCAGTTCGGCATCAGCAACCGAGGAACCAGCGGCAGCGCCACGGGGCGCTCATTGGATGTACTTACTACGGTAAGGGTGGGTACACTAGAGATGTGTGTCGTTCAGCTAACGGATTGTACATAAGGTGTGGCAGTCCAGACCAAATGATTGCCAATTGTCCTATGATGCAGAGGCCAGGAGGGCCAGTTCAGTAGTTTCCGGCGTTGCCAGCTCCGGGGGCAGCATCGAACAGAGGACCAGCATTGGCCATAAGGCCGCTAGTCCAGCGTCTGCCGACGTAGGCTTAGATGTTTTGCTAGGCGCAGAACCAGGAAAGCCCGCAAAGGCCGTAACAACAGCATGATCGAGGAAGACAGCAGTAGGAAGCTCAGCAAGGCCAGGGCCAGGCCTTCACCTTATCATTAAAGGATGCACTAGCTTCAGGCGACGTGGTTGCAGGTAATGTTTTTGTTACCTCTTTTCCTGCAGTAGCATTATTTGATTCAGGGACTACCCACTCTTTTATATCTGTAAGATTTGCGACACATATTGGATTGAAGTTCGAGGAATTGCTAGAGAGGATGAATATACTCACTGGTAATGGGCTCGTAGGAGTTAGCAGAGTGTGCTTAGTGTGTCCGATCGTAGTGAGTAGGCGATTATTGCCCGTATCTTTGATTGAGTTTCCTATGGACAACTTTGATGTTGTCCTAGGCATAGACTGGTTGAGAGACAATCATGCGACGATTGATTGTCGGGGAGGTAGGGTAGTATTTAATGTACCTGGCATTGAGGAGTTCGTCTTTGTTCAATCATTGGAGGATCGACCCAAGGGCATTATTGCAGAAGCATTGGCAGAGCAGAAGCAGATACCAAAAGTGGTCAGAGAATTTCTTGATGTATTTCCAAATAAGCTTCCAGGTTTACCATCGATGAGAGTTATGGAGTTTTGCATTGAGTTGAATCCTGGAACGGAGCTAAAGTCGACAGAGTTTACAAGATGTTGCAGTCAGAGTTGGACAAGTTGTACCACCATGAAGAAGAACTGAAGGCGAAGCAGTTTATCCGAGACAGTGAATCGCCCTGGGCAGCACCGGTGATTTTAGTACCCAAGAAGGATGGATCGACGCAAATGTGCATTGATTACCGACAGTTAAATGCAGTGACAGTGAAGAACAAGTGTAACACCCAATTTTTCAAATGAGGGTAATTTTGAACTTTTGTAATTATAATTATTATTTATTGATATTTATATCACATTATGATTTTTGGTAATTTTTAATTATTTTAATACTATTTAAAAACCATGACTTGTGATTTTGACGTGTTGCTAGTGAAACCCTAGAGACTGTCTGACCTAGAGCCTAACCATGTGATTGGAATATTTATTTATCATTTTTAGCCTAGGGGTACTTTGGTCATTTTGACTTATTGGAATTATTTGATTAATTATTGGAGTGGTGATTGTTATTTTGAGTTTGGCTAGTTGAGACTTTGTAGGCTAACCTAGATGTTGACTCTAGCTATAGTGACTTGGTTAGCATGGTGAGACCCTAGTCTAACTTAAGTTAACCCAATTTTAGTCATATAGAATCAAGTTTGAATAGGAGAAATAAAGACTATAGGTTCATGACTTATGACTTAGGAATTTAATTCCATGACTATGCAACTTGGCCCATAGCCCATTAAAGAAACCCTAACCCTAATTCTTTCTTTTATGACCAGTCATATAGGGATCCCCACCCTATTTAAACTCACATTCCTTTGTTCTTGCCTCTTTTGTGTCATTCCAACTTTTAGAAAGGAGAGGTAAATTCCCATCTTTCTTAATTCATAATAAATCTATTTCAATTCTTTTTTGATCCAAATCTTTTGCAATAGATTTTAATCATCCTCTATTTGATATTCAGGGAGAGTGATTTTATTTTGTGAGCAATTTGGAGGATTTGGCTAGCAACGGAAATCAATCGATTTGGGGCTTTTCTTGGTCAGTTGCACCTATAGGTAAAACCCTTCAAGTTGTATTTTAATTCTGATTTCTTAGCATATTAGGCTGGATCAAGGTGTCCCCTAGCTGTCACTCAAGTTTGGTAGGAAACTATGTCCGTTTGGTGTCCGTATCGGACACGTATCAATGTTAATGCATAGGTGATTGATGTAATGCCTCAACCAATCTTTTGTTCTTCTTTTTCAAACTAATTAATCAAATTTGTAGCCCTATGCATGTGCTTTGGATTTCGTATGGACTGAGTCAATTTTCATGTCGTGTCTGCGTCCAAAACGGACACGAACACATTGCACGAGCAGCCGCGCGCGTGCCTTGATGCTTGGAGGTGTTTTCTTGCAGCACAGGCCATGTGGCCGCACGCCACTTGGCATGGACGTGGGGAAAATGACTGACAAGTCAGCCCCTAAGTCCCAGAGCCGTTCGTGTCATGTCAGACACGCTATGACACGTGCACGTATTTTTTCCTACACTAGTTCAGGCGAAAAATGTGCACTAATACGGTGTCCGTATCGAGTGTACGCGTGTCGTGGACACGTTGCAGACACTCGAGCATGTAACCCTATCATTGGCGAACCTATGTACACGAGCACGAGGCTCGAAGGTGGACACACGAGACCCTATACCCCTCGATACCTCAGTACAGCACTTGGTTCACTGCTTGTGCACTATTTCACTGATACTTACTATTTCTGAGATTTTGACACTGTTTACATGAGATTTTTGGACACGTAGACATACCTAGGATGGACACCTACCTGATAGACACCCTGCACATTTGATTTAGGTATCTGTGATTCGAATTGGGTTCGATTTGAACTGTTACACTATTTTCTTATATTTTTCCCAGTTTTGAGTTTTAATTTGATATTTGAATAAGTTTCCTGAGATGTGATTAAATGTTGATGACTATAATAGATTCCCAGGTTTCATGTTGTGCTGTGGGTTGAATATTGGTTCGATTTTGTGAGTTTTCAGTCCTTTTCCAGATACATCATAATCAGCCCACATCTCATTAGATATCAGCCAATACCCTTCTTGTTCAGTTATTATAGTGTTCTGCATACACCCCATTGATTCACTTACCTAGCCTACACTCTACTGAACATGTCCACCTTAGTAAATGTTAGCATACCACTGCAACATATAACTTGCCCTGCATTTTATTCAACTGCATACCCCTTCATTACCCTGTCCTGCATTCACTATATAACCTTCACTGCATTTATTGGTCCCCTTACATTGCTTCCTGATTCAACCCATGACTATGATTTCAGTCCATCTTTGGGTTCACCTGCTAGTATGTGATTATACATATGTTGTTAAGCCATAAAACTATACATTACATATATAGATATATGGTTAGATATGTGTTTACATTATATATGTGAATGTGTATTGAGGGTTCATACATGGAGTATATGTATGTATGTATGTATGTATGTATGTATGTATGTATGTATGTATGTATGTATGTATGTATGTATGTATGTATGTATGTATGTATGTATGTATGTATGTATGTATGTATGTATGTATGTATGTATGTGTGAGTATGTGTTTAGTTAAGATAGATAATAGGATAAGAAAGGATATAAAATGCATTAGCAGCAAGCAATACTTGCTGTATAGACACCAAGTACTAGTGAGCAGAGCATGTTTGAACAGAACTAGGGTGTGCAGGCCATTCAGGCAATAACACCTTGACTTGGAATGGCCTGCCTTGACTTGGCATGGTTTTGCAATAGCATAGCAGGATGCCTGCAGCAACAATAGGTTGTATGATAGAGTGGGGCTTGTTGAGCATAAGAGTGAAGAGTGAGAGGGAGTAACAATAGACAGTAGGCTAGGATTTGCAAGTGTAGCAGCAGTAGTTAGGTAGTGTGAGGATTGTAGGAGGGAATTTGAGTTTAGGTTTGAGGGAGTTTGGGTTTGATGTTTAGAGTTGCAGTAGCATGCAACAGCAGCAGTAGTTAGAAGGTTTGAGAGATCTGTTAATTGGTTGGAAAGGGATACCTGAGATTGGATTTACATTGCAGGCAGTAGCTTGTTAGCTTCGCGTTGCCTCGCTCTTGGCAGTTGGCAGCACTGCTATGCATTAGCAGTTGACAGTTTGGCCTGCCTTGGCCTTGGCTTGGTATTACCTTACCTTGCCTTAACTTGGCATAGGATTTGCTGTATGCATTGCAGCAGTGAGCTTAGACAGCAGCATCCTTGACTTGTCATGGTTTTGCATTGCAGTGAGGTTGAATTGGGTGGCTGTTGGAATATTTCTGAATTTCTGAGATTGAGTTGCGTTGATATATTTGGGGATTTGATGGTTGATAAAGTATAGGATATGGATTTGGGTTAGATGAGTTATATTAATATTAGTATATGTTTGGCATGACATGTGAGACAGGATTGAGTATATGAGTTTGTATACATATAGGTTAGGCTTTGAGACAATACACTATATGTGTTAGATTGGGTTATGTATGGTATAGGTTTTGGGGGCCTTTGGACTATGGGATTGAGATTATATTATATGTCAATATATATATATATATATATATATATATATATATATATATATATATAAATATATATATATATATATATATATATATATATATATATATATATATATATATATATACATATATATATATATATATATATTAAAAAAAAAAAATATATATATATATATATATATATATATATATATATATATATAAAAGTTTTATGTAAGTTTTATGCTTGTATATGTAATATATATGTAAATATATAGCTTCCCTATATGTAATGTATATGTATTACTAATTATAGGCAATAGCCCTATGTGTGGTATATATATACCTCTATGGTATATATATATGCCTTGGTGTGGTTCACATTGTTTTACTTTACATATTGTCTAGCCTTGATTGCCTAGGCTAACTTGGTTAGGCCTAGTGAGACTTGACTGGACTAGGATTGACCTAGTCGACTAGTATAATTGACCAAAGTTTGACTTGGACCTACTTGACCTAGAAACCATGTAGACTGCATTGTATCTTTCATTTTTCTTGTATTTTACATATCATGACCTATATTACTCTGTTTAGGACATTGTGACTCCGATACAGACATCTGATATTATACTACTCTTTTCAGAGTATCAGGCGAGTACATTCTTTGATAGTTTTCTCATTTACTTGTCAATTACTGTACTTCAGTTCTAGTTAGTTGTATGTGATTCTCTGTTACAATACGTATGAATATTTCTGGATTCATGTTTGCGACACACATACCATATTGTCTGGCCTCTATTACTGGAATTATTCTAGAATCATTGCTGGTATCATCATGTTTGGCTGGACTCATCTCGATTCTCGTGTCGTATTTTAGATTCACTTGTACTTGCTGAAAAGGAAAATACTTGAGTAAGACATGTAGACATACCCTAATTCTGGAATCACCCTACATGCTGGAATCAAATTGGAATGATAGCCATCTCATACCCGGCCAGGTGTATGATGTACCGGATTACCTATAGCCGTTTACATGTCGATCTCGGTATTTTAAAACACACTGTTAGAGTATAGTCTGGACTCACCCTGGAATCTTTGATCACTGACTGGAATCATCTTATACGGGACTCATCTTGTACTGGAATCACCTGGTATCATATTCATGTTGCATGGACTAATTTTGGTTTTACACTTGTTTACATTTACTGTCTGGACTTATATCATGTTACTCTAGTTCAGTTAGTTTCTATTTACAATCTTCATTTCCATGATTTTTCTCTTGTTTTAGTTACCTTACTTTCCTTATACTTTAACTGTCTCACTATATCATCACCTGAATATAAACTGTCATGTTCATCAATACAACTTTCTATAACTGCTTTATAGTTCTCTGTCATTTACTTGGGTTTTCTAGATGAGATGTGCTCGTTCCTGTCCTGACTGGACCTGTTGAAAATTTTACAAATGATTGCCCTCAGGACACTTGCCCTACTCATTATGGACCAGAAGATGTTTTAGCTACCTTTGGTCTCGACGCTCAGGGTGATCGGGAGATTAGCTAGTTGACTTGGTTTAGTTTCATGTTTTAGAACTTGAATTGTATTAAGTTGAGATATGTTTCGTTTTGAGATTGTTTGAGATTATTGTTATTTAGTATTTGGTTTTGTTGTTATTATTTAGTCTTAGTTATAAGCTTCTGTGTTATCATATCGTGCTTAGACTGTGATTGGGATTTTATTATATCTATACTTGTCCTCTGTTCGGAGTTAAGATTTTGACAAGTACATTATATAATTCCGTGAGTTATTGATTAGATAGTGACCTAGAACAGCGTTCTACCGCCGACACTGCGGCGTAGGCTGGGCACTGTTACGTACTCGTACCCTCTCAGTGGGTGCGGGTCGTGGCATATTTTTAGTGGTGGCCCATGCAGGTCGAGAGTCGTATTAGTGCGATATCGTGGTAGTACGACGACTTAGTTGTACTGCTGCGAGCCTGCGATAAGGTTGAGCGATAGGCTTCAACGGAGAGGTACTCAATCACAGTTAGGACTACTTGAGAAGATTCCTAGGATGACCCTTGAGAATCTTGTTATAAACTATCTCGAAATTTGATTCCGACATTTTATGTCTACTTCCTTGTTCATCGTTGAATTTGATTCTTGGTATTCATTATTGAATTGATTTTCTACCAAGATAACATTATGGGCTAGGTTGCCTCAGTCATGGAATCTAGAGTCTTCTACAGCCAAATTAGCTGGTTTGGAGATGAGATAGAGTCTGATTTTGGATGTATTTCTCGGGTATGAGAATTTAAAGTTTTCGCAGCCAAGCTAGCGGCAATGCAAATTTTTTTAATACCATGATTCTAGAGGTATGTACATTAGTTGCGGACTCTATGGATTATCGCTGCCATACTTACTGGTGTGACGAGGATTCTGGTAACATAGTTCTGGATAGACGGGTATGATTATCAGATTGTAGAATAGATACCATATAGATGGTGCCCTAGTATAATTGAGTGGAGTATCAGTATGGATATTACTTGAGGTTCATGGATTAGATAGAGGGAGCTAGGCCACCTGTAGCGCAGCATCGTACCCCACACCATGAGAGGGATATACCCCAGAGGGGCAGGGCTTTTGCGCAAACAGTCGAGTAGACCGACGCTACGGGTGACGGGTTAGCAGGTCTGTCATTCCTGTTCTTCTTTCCATCTTATGCTGTGATTCCATTAGTACCTGTCAAGATATTTTGTGTTGTGATAGATAGTATAGTGACCCTGATCAAGACCGTGATATCACGACCAGTAGGACCACAATTTGCATGTTTTAGATATAGTTTTCTTGACCTTGATTGTTGGGGGTTTAACCTAGAAGGAGTATGACCATCTTAATTTCGAGGACAAAATTTTTCTAAGGGGGATAGACTTGTGACACCCAGTTTTCTAAGGGGGGTAGATTTGTATCATCCAAGCAAGGCGAATGTGGTAGCAGATGCCTTCAGCAGGAGAGGTGATGCATTCATTTTAACCTCACAGAGGCAAATTTTGGAAGATCTTCAGGAAATGGGAATTGAAGTGACCTTGCCACAAGATACGGGAGTTATGGCCAGTTTGCAGATTTAGTCTACTTTAGTAGAGAGGATCAGAGCAGCCTAGGCAAAGGATCCGTGGATCCAGAAGTTTCGATCAGAGTGTGAGTCAGGTCTCAGGAAGGAGTTTGTAATCCATGAGGATGGTACACTTAGGTTCGTAAACCATCTTTGTGTACCAGGTGGAGACCTTCGACATGAAGTTATGTCCGAGGCTCATAGTTCTCTTTATTCCATTCATCCCGGAGGTACAAAGATGTACCAGGATATGAAGCAGCACTTTTGGTGGAATGACATGAAGAGGGAGATAGCGAGGTTTGTATCCAAATGTTTGGTATGTCAGCAAGTGAAGGTAGAGTAGCAGAGACCAGCAGGATTGTTACAGCCGCTTCTTATTTCGGAATAAAAGTGGGAGCACATCACGATAGACTTTGTGACTGATTTACCTAGATCTCCGACCGGTCGAAACGCAGTTTGGGTAATCGTAGATCGGTTCACGAAGGTTGCTTATTTTCTTCCTTTCAGACTAGGGCAGTCTACTGAGCAGTTGGCAGAAATATATATGAAGTAGATTTTAAGGCAGCATGGTATTCCAGTCAGCATTGTATCGGATCGAGACACACGGTTCACCTCTTACTTTTAGTGAAGTTTGCATCAAAGTTTGGGTACCACGTTGAGGTTTAGACAGCCTATCATCCGCAGATGGACAGACAGTCAGAGAGAACTATTCAGACATTGGAAGATATGTTACGGGCTTCTAACTTAGACTTCGGCAGAACTTGAAGAGATCATTTTTATTTGGTAGAGTTCTCTTACAATAATAGTTACCAGGCAAGTATATAGATGGCACCGTTTGAAGCATTATATGGAAGAAAATGCAGGTCCCCTCTAGCATGGGACGATGTGGGAGAACAAAAATTATTGGGACCAGAGATGATCACGCAGACCGTGGAAACAGTCAAGTTAATCATAGAGCGGCTTCGAGTTGCGCAGGACAGACACCGATACTGGGCAGATCAACATCGTAGGCCTCTAGAGTTTGGTGTTGGTGACCAAGTGTTTCTGCGGATTTTGCCTACTCGGGGTGTCATTAGATTTGGAGCCCGAGAAAGCTTAGTACGAGATACGTTGGTCCATTTGATATTCTCGCTCGGGTAGGCGATGTTGCTCATCGTCTTGACCTTCCACCTTCGCTACGTGATGTACATGATGTGTTTCATGTATCTCTGTTGCGTAGGTATGTTCCGGATCTGAGTCACATCTTCGATCATTCTGAGCTGGTCGTCGGTACCGACCTGACTTACGAGGAGCAACCCGTATCCATTTTGGATCGGCGAGAGAAGGTGCTCAAGAACCGGACTATTAATCTTGTCCGCGTCGCTTGGGGCCATCACTCATCGGGGGAGTCGACATAGGAGCGCAAGGACGAAATTAAATCTCGATATCCATACTTGTTCGACTCAGAAGATATGTTTATCCTTATGCCTTTGTTATTTGTTTTCCTGTTGCACCCACTAGGGTGGATGATTGTTCTCTAATGCCTGTTAAAATTGATGAGATTGCATGCATAGTTAGCCTTGTAATTAGTATCTTACTTGCTTTGATTTTCTCTATCTTGTCTTAGCAGAAATTTCGAGGATAGAATTTTTCTAAGGAGGGTAGAGATGTCACTCCCCGATCCCGATATACGTATTCTTTCATGAATTCTGTACATGGTATCATGTATTTAGCATGTGCATAATTCTATTTGTTATTTATTAGTGGTTGCATGTAGCTTTTAAGCATGTCATTAGTGGAATGGTTAGAGCATGTTTAGAGATTAGGGTTTCCTTAAGCCAACCCTCACCTACTATTCTCTTCCATACTCTCTTTCCTTATTCACTCTCTCATTTATTTCCCTCAACCACCAACCCTCTTAGGCAAGTACAACTTGCTCAAAAGTGGAGATTTGTGCATTTTTTATTCTTAATTTTTTTTCCTTCGATATTATTGGTCTATATTGTTCTTCTCTTCATTCTCTACAAGTTTAGTTCTTGGAGTTTTTGATTTTAATGGCTAGTTTTGTGTAGATCTAAGTTTCTAAAACTAGGATTTTATAGATTTTCATAATTTTGATCTATCAAACTTGGTGGTTTTCGAAAACTTATGGTCCTAGGTTGTAGAAAATCTCATTCTACCCAATTTTGGCTTTTGAAACGCTGAATTTTCACTTGTTTTGAGGAAGTTAAGCCCAAAACAATATTTGGACATCTTCTATGTTCATCTGTCCTGGTTCTGGCAGGGACGATGAATAGTGCTGCAGGAATGAATAGTGCCGTAGGAATGAATAGTGCCGCATGGATGCATAGTGTCGTAGGAATGAATAGTACCGTATAAATGAATAGTACCGCATGGATGTATAGTGCCGCAAGAATAAATAGTATCGCATGGATGCATAGTGCCGCATAGATGAATAGTGCTACAGGAATGCATAGTACAGCATGGAATGAATAGTACCACAGGGATGAATAGTACCGCAGGAATGAATAGTGCCGCATGGATGCATAGTGCCATATGGATGAATAGTGTCATAGAAGGCTGCATAGTGCCGTAGAAGGCCGCATAGTACCGTAGAATGCCCCATAGTGCCGCAGAAGGCTGCATAGTGCCGCAGAAGGCCGCATAGTGCCTATTTTGGCTGTTTTTGGCTGTTTTATGTCATATTTGGCTGAATTGTGGCCAAAATTTCTTCCAACTCCCAACATAAAAGTTATAGATCTTTGTCTTGGCTTCAAGAATCTTCATGTCTCACTTTAACCAGAATTCATATATGACTTTGGCACCTTGTGCACCTTACACCTTGCGCACCTTTTACCTTGTACATTGCTCGTGCTCCGTTTGGGCCACTTCATGACTTGCGAGCACTTCATACCCTAAGTGTGTAGTGCCTTTTTGTTCTCTTCCCTCTTGTGTCTTGGTCCTCATTCCTGATCTGACTACCTAAGCGTGTGCTGGTTAACCCTATGTGTGTACTAAGGTACAATCTACATGAGCACCGAGGTGCTATCCTATGTGCTAAGTGTTCCTACGTGATACCTGTCAGTACCTCCAAGAGTCCAGCATTTACAAAGCGAATGGTCGGTAGCAATGACGTGGTATGTGTTATGTGTTTTATTACACCAAGAAAGGGTACATACGTATGACTCCATGAGCTAGTACGGATCCCTTCTTGGGGTACTCGTACAATGTATGACATCTAGGAGAGTGAGCATGTGACCACGACATGTGAACTCCGAGGATAAACTACGGCTTAACTAGGCAACTAACTTGGTAGATGCATTGGGTGGGAAGAATTCCGAGATCGTGCCATACTAGCCACCCCAGGTCCAGCCCTGACGTGTCGGGTTAGCCGCCACAGATATGGTTTCATTCGCCTTTAGTAAATGACTATATCCGACTTCTACGAGCTATGTGTTATATGTATTAGCGCGGTAGCCCTCCGGGGGACCGGTGCATACTCAATGTGCTATATGTCTAATAGTTTGGCTAGTCCTACTGGGTTGACACGATCTGAGGATTCTTTTTAATCAGTATTGCGGAGATAACTCCGCCAATTATAGAAAGCCGCAGGAATGAATGGCCGCTTAAAAAATGACTTGACTGTGCCTTGAAACTTCCGTTAGTAACCGAGGGACATGGACTGTCATGGTGCGTGGTCCAACCCATGTCCTTGTTAAGCTTTCATTATTACTAGTATTATTATTTTATGCTCGGATTTTATCTCACTTTTTTGTGCTCCCTTGTGGTACTTGCTATTCGAGGCTGACCCCGCTGGTTTTGTTTGGCCAGATCTCGTAGCAGCGCCTGAGGACCCAAATTTCTTCTCCGACGTCAATGGTGCATACTAGAAGCATGGCTGGCGGAGGACTCGAGAAGGTTTCTTCTCCACCACTCTAGTATCTTTACTTATGTTCTGGCATTTAGCCACCGGCACCTGTTTAGCTGGCTAATCTGGATATTTTGTCTTTTGTATAATTTATAATTAAATCAGACTGCAGCTGAATACAATTATGTACCTATGACTCTCTGGGCTAGCTAACTTATAAAGCTAGATCCCCATGAGCATTTTGATGAAGCGTCGGGGATGCCTTACTTCTTTATCTCATATGTTCATTAATAGATGTTTTCTTGCTTTGAATGATTAAGACATAGATGCTCTGTGACACCATAGGAGACTTGAATGTAGCATGTACCCCCTGTCTCTTAACAGCCATGATCGCCGTATGATGTTTGTATACCTCATATGGAGTAGCTGGCCTAGTCCGTCTTCGTATTTCGGTACTGGGACGTGACAAGGTTTAATTGATGGCCCATGCAGGTCTGATTTTCAGACATGAGGAGTATTACTATTATAGGAGTCTCAATCAAAACTTGTTCCCTTTGAATCTCTTGCCTCGACTTCTCTTCCCTCACCTTGATTGATAACCTGAATTGCATCCTCGAATATTTCTCGTCATGTTATTTAATATAATATATCTTTTCCTATAGGGGTGCTTCTTTCTCAGTAGATGGCGAGGCCAACATGGAGGAACGTCCAGTAGAGCATAGCTCGACGGGGCAGCAGTAGGAAAGAATACTTTCTCCTTGCTAGATCCGAGTGGAAGTGATATCAGAGCCAGTAGAACCGCAGGTTCTAGAAACTCCTGCGCCTCCAGCGGTGTCAGCAGCGATGACAGTACCTGATGCTGCAGCACTCCTGGAGGTCATTCGAGGATTTCTGGCCACTCAGCAGCATCAAGTGGCAGGTCATCAGCAACAGTAGACCCAGCAGCAGGAACAGAATATGCTACTGAATCAAGGGTAACAATTAGCCCTTTAGAGAAGTGTCAGGAATGATTCGGGAGCGTCGTGGAGGTTTTGTCGACTTAACCCGAAAACGGCACGGAGGATGCCATCACGGCGGATGCTTGGCTTCAGGATATTGAGGCCATATTGACCGCAGCAAAGGTTCCAGCAGAAGAGAAGTTTGACCAGGTCAGACTATTACTTCAGGATCTCATCCACGATTGGTGGACATCGGAAGAGGCTGGAATGAGGCATCATGTTCCTTGGGATAGATTCACTACCAGATTCAAGGCCAAGTACTTTGGCGTGGTAGCACGGTATGAGCTACAGCAGAGGTTTATCAGTCTCAAGCAGGCTGGTATGACGGTGGATGGATATGCAGCGGAGTTCTGGAGACTAAGTCGGTTTGCACCGACGATGGTGGCTACAGAGCCAGAGAAGGCTATGAGATTCCAGCAGAGATGTTTGGAGATTCTACAGCTAGTAGAAGGGAACGACTATCAAACTTTTGATGTCGTTTTAACGGCAGCTCAGAAGCAAGAACTCACCCAACAAAGGTTGGTGACAAGACATGGGGGCCAAAAGAGGTCTCATCCCCAGAGTAGGGGCGGAGGAACAGTGCAGCGAACATCGACGCCAACACATGGCATTCATATTTATGAGTCAGGAGCATCGCGGAGGATGGCGATATCAGAGATAACAACACCAGTTCGGCATCGGCAGCCGAGGAACCAACAGCAGCGCCATAGGGCACTCATTGGATGTACTTACTGCGGTAAGGGAAAACTAACCAGATAAATAGGAGTAAATGTGAAACATAGCATCTATAAACGAATCCCAAATCCAGATACATGTCCCAAAGTTATTACATTTTCAATAAAATGAAAGTAAGTCTGATAGTCTCAAATACGACAGAATATAAACTGCTAACGTAAAATGCTAGGCTTCCTCAGCCTCTAAGTCTAGAGCAACTACAGCTGGCTCTACTGCATCTACTGGCTCTCGGCCATACTAGGTATCACACAAAGCCTCTATCTCACCTGCAACATATCCTATTCAGGAGCGGAGCAAAGTACAACTCTAGGTAATGAACAAGAACATGATATAGAAATGAGTACAGGGAACATGAATATAAAATACAGGAAAATGAACATGAAAGTACAGGAATAAAAGTACATGAAGTAAAGTACATAAATGTAACTATAAACCTGAAGTACAAGATATGACAAGTGCACCATGTTTAAAATACAACTAGCCTATGTGACCGACTAAGGGGAGTACAGGAGCATGTACAGGAGTACATGAATATGGTACGGCTTAGGACCCGCGTGCACGATACGAGGCCTAAGCTATCTACATTAATATAATAACCAGGGTTTGGTCACATAGCTAGTGTACTTTTCCTCCCGACACAAGTAGGTACAAGAACAAGAAATATAGGAGTTCAGGATATCGTGTCATGATGTGTCACTTGAAGAGTACAAGATATGTAAATGTACAATAACCATAGAAAAGTACTTGCCTTGCTCCGGGAAGGTACAGGTAATCAGCGGAGCTTGATGTCCTTCTGGTTTAAAATAATTTACAAGTTGATTAATTTTTAATCATTAATATTAACCACTCTGGTGTTTGAACCCAAATCATGTTATTTTACAAAAGTTTTATTAGTGATCCCAGACAGTAGGTAAATAAGCTTAACTATCTTAGAATCAACAACTACCCTCATCCATAACTAACTAACTAGAAAGTGTCTATAGAATACACCAATTGTACAATAATACTTATTTATCACCTCACAATTACAGAAATAATTATCTATATATATAAAAGAATTATTAGCAGAAATTGACCTTGACACCACTAACCCCATATTTGTTCTAATTTGACTTCATCTAATGGTTTAGACAATGCTGCATTCAGTCTGTCCTAAATGGAACAATCATACATACTTCACTGTTGTTACTTGAACCAATCTAGCAATCCAAGTGCTCAACATCCTATTGCTCTCGACTGTTTGCAAAAGTAAATCAGTCATGTACCATCAGTCACTATTAAACCCACTAAGACTCTGATATAAAAATCTCAGGTTTACTGATTGAATCAAATATTGATACAATAGTTCTTAGGTCATCAAATGAATCAATACCCTGGCACTTAAGTTCTCAGGTTACCAATATGAATCAATACCCTGGCACTTAAGTTCTCAGGTTACCTATATGAATCAATACTCTGGCACTTAATTCTACCATCACTTTATGAAATTTCGAATCATTCAATCCTTTATACTAAGCCACACATTATTGTTATACAAGCTAGGCCACAACCTACTGGCAATAAACTAAGGAATACTACACTGTTTGCATCACAAGCCTACTGAATTGATTACAGCTAAAATGCAGGAACAGCAGTACAAATATTGAACCAATATTCCAATTGACTACCAAGAATAAAATTGGTTCAGACAAGGGTTTGAGCAAAACTTAATTTGAAGGTCCATAGCTAAACAGGAAATTAAAGAGCAACTGTCATCCATAAGTGGTCCTAATCCAACCTCACCAATCCGAACCTTACTCAGTTCTGGAATCAGAGAATTCAAACTAAAATAAGGCTAAACTCTGAAATCAGGAAAGGAAAATTAATAAATCAGTGAACTACAAAATACTATTTTAGACTACTGATATAAACTATGAAACCCGAATAATCACTGATAGGAAACATTTAGCTAACCATGCAGGAATTTTAGACCGATATGAAGTCTCAAGTTCAGTGACCATACTGAGATGAAATCCCAGATTCATCATTCTGAACCAAACACTGCATATGCAGTCTCAAATTCAAACATTCATCCAACTTGCTAACAACTGAAAATCAGTTTATTCATAATTGAATTGCCACCATCCCCTGTCCAGACACGAACTGGACACTAGTCAACCCCTGGCTAGTTAACAATTTAACTCTGCTACAAAACAACATATAAATAGAGATAGTACCTATACCTGAAGGAAGAAGATCAATCTCGAATGATGGACTGCTCCAAAGAGTCAGACATGAGCTCTTGAGTCCGATTGAAAAACTAGAACTCTGTTGAGACAATTTGTCGAACAAATGCAGAGCAGCAAGAATTAAACAAGAGGCTAGAAGAATTTGAATCTCCCGAACTTAGAAAAAAATAGTAGGAAGATAAAAATATCAAAAATCCAACACTCATAGCTAAAATTTTGATCCAACACTGCTATGACCACTAACAACTGATCTGGTTCTCAAAGACATCCTGATCGATCATCAAGCCAGGAACAGAGAATTTTATACTAAAAATCCATCCACACCCAGTAGAATATCCAGATCAAATCAACAAGAGAATCGATACTTACCAAGATTGATGATCGACGAATCAAAATCGATCACTTCAATAGACCAAATGCTACTCTGTAGAAAGAATTAGATTGGATCTCTTTGATCTTGATCTGAATACAAAGAAAATCCCACTGTCAAGGGAAGGGAACGATCGAACCAGATCTGTTCAAGGAAGGAGAATTTTGAATTTATTCACCTCAATTGATGTCGACGGAACAATGGTGATGATCGTCCCGTTGGCGAAGATGATCCGCTTGCCCACCATCTGGAGAGTAGTTGTTGACGAAGAGGGAAACACTCCTTCACTTCTGATTCAAAGCTCACTTGTTCCCGCCATGGCTACGTCTTCTCTTCCAAAGCTCTGGCTCGAGTTTCTTAGGAGGAGAAATTTGTTGTAACCAAATGAATGATTGAAATGGTGTTAGTGCTGGCTTTTTAAAGGCTGTTGAGGAATTTTGAAATGGCAGAATATTTTGGAGGGAAAAAGAGGAGGAGAGGTGTTCGATATGGTTTAGGCAGTTAGAAAAATCCTTTGGAATTTGAATTTCCAAACTCTTTCTTCCAACATAATCAATATGTTTACAGCCCACATGTATGAAGGTTTGGCCCATTAATTGAATGGCCCAAAGCTAAATGTTCAAGGAAGGAGAAATATATGTTCAAGAAAATGATTTAATTTAAATTTAACACAAGATACTTATGTAAAATCTCTTATGAAAAAATATAGAAAATTATATTGATGATAGGAAAGTGGGGTTACAAATCTTCCCCCCTCAAAAATTTCGTCCCCGAAATTTAATGGTAACAACATGTTTATAATACCCAAAAATCAAAAATGATTTTCACAATCTCAAAATTTTATTAAAATTTCCAAAATACCAAAAATACATTCAAGAAAATAAACTAGGGTATCGCTCTCGCATCTCGTCCTCGTGCTCCCATGTGGACTCTCCCGGAGAGTGGTGTCTCCACATGACGCGGACAAGAGGAATAGTCTGATTCCACAATTGCTTCACCCTCCGATCAAGAATCTTCACTGGCTGATCCTCGTAGGTCAAGCTCGAACCCACCTCTAATTCTGAGTAGTCCACCACATGGCTAGGATCTGGAATGTAGCGTCAGAGGTGAGACACGTGGAAAACATCGTACACTCCCTCTAAGCTGGCTCGAAGCACTAGTCGATATGCCACCTTACCAATTCGTGTCATCACGTCGAAAGGCCCGATGAATCTCGGACTGAGCTTTCTGCCTCTGCCGAAATGAATGACACCTCGGGTCGGCGAGATCTTCAGGAATAATCTATCTCCAACTGCGAACTCCAATGGCCGTCTGCTGCTGTCCGTCCAGTGCTTCTGCTGATCCTGTGCAACTTTGAGACGCTATCTGATTAGTCTGATCTTCTCAGCTGAATCTACCACCATCTCTGGCCCAAGCAAAGCTCTCTCGCCGACGTCATCCCAAGATAAAGGCGTGCGACATCTCCGCCCTTATAGTGCCTCGAACGGGGTTATCTCGAT
Source organism: Iris pallida (assembly GCA_029216955.1). NCBI lineage: Eukaryota > Viridiplantae > Streptophyta > Magnoliopsida > Asparagales > Iridaceae > Iris > Iris pallida. The sequence continues at coordinate 8,924,425 of JANAVB010024994.1, forward strand.
GCTAGCCTGATAATTATTGTTATAGACAAACTCTACTAGATGTAAGTGATCCTCCCACGAACCGCCGAAGTCGAGTGCGCGAACCCGCAGCATGTCCTCCAATGTCTGAATGGTCCTCTCGGATTGCCCGTCCGTCTTTGGATGATAGACGGTGCTGAACTTCAACTATGAACCTATGCTCAGCTGTAGACTCCTCTAGAAGTGTGATAAGAAGCGGATGTCCCTGTCTGAAATGATGCTCACCGGCACCTCATGAATCCGCACAATCTGCCACATATAAAGGTCTGCAAGCTTCTTGGTCGACGGCCCAACCTTGAACGGAATGAAATGAGCAGACTTTCTCAATCTGTCCACGATAACCCAAATAACATCCTTGCCACTAGGCATATGTGGTAAACCAGAGACGAAGTCCATGGTGATGTGCTCCCATTTCTATTTCGGAATAGGTAAAGGCTAGAGTAATCCTGCTGGTCTCTGACGCTCCGCCTTGACTTGCTGGCACTCAAGGCATCTGGAAATAAATCTGGCAACTTCTCGTTTCATTCTATACCACCAAACATACTCTCGCAGATCCTTGTACATCTTGGTAGATCCAGGATGAATAGAATACTGCGAATGGTGGGCATCCTGCATCACCTCCTCCCGCAAATCCTTGGACACACACAACTGATTCCCGTGCCTCAGGGATCCATCCGCTTGTCACGCCCCAGAACCAGAATACTGGAGAGCGGGGGCAGACATAGCCAGCTACATATATTGAAGTGCAACCCACCTCGCTATACGGTCACGACTGTCTAGATACATGAGGGTTTAACTATAATCCATCAGTCTCCTATGGTCATGAACAAGCCTATTGTCTCAATCACAAGCAAGGAAGTAAATATTACAAGATGTAAGACCACCAAATATACAATAGTAAGGGGTCCCAAACATTATATATTTAGCTGATCATGAAGCTAGTCGTTACAAAATGTCATGACTAGCAAGAGTTTAGTCATAAATGATCAACCCTAGGATCTGTCAATCATGTTATAGCCAGTAGGCAGACAGTAAATAAAGGTGCAATACGAGCTAACACGTGCTCGTCGGCTAAACGCCTCAAAAGAATAATTTTACAATGAAGTGGGAGGACAAAAGAAACCCACTCATTGCCAGGGTTACGCCTGGTAGTCACCATCTGGCTGGAAGGTAGATAGATCCTCTGGAGCTGCTCCGATATCTGGCCACACAAAACCAGCTGGGTCAGACCCCAGAAGAACAAGTACCACAAAGGAGGCTTCACTTAGGAACTAAAACCAGCAAATCACAATAGAATATTAAAGATAATAAATAAAGAACTGATAAGAATAGAGATAACAACAGTAAACTGAGTACGAGGAAACCATTCAAGTAGCCAGGTCATAACCCTTAAACCAAATAAGGACCGGGGTTGCAGCCCTTCACCTGAATAGAAACCCGTCTCAAATACTATTGGTACAGTGAAGACAATAAACGAAGAGAGGACACAGAACTGCTCCGGAAACCAGGTTACAACCCTTAAACCAAACAAGGACCGGAGTTGTAACCCTTCGCCTGAACAGAACTGGACCCCTGATCTTTATTGCTAAGGCCAGTATAAATAATCATAGTATTAAGGTAAGATAAAACATGACGAACATGGCATGGGGTTACAATAGGACAATAAACAAAGAGAGGACACAGAACTGCTCCGGGAGCCATGTTACAACCCTTAAACCAAACAAGGACCGGGGTTGTAAACCTTCGTCTGAACAGAACTCGACCCCTGATCTTTATTGTTAAGGCAGGCCCAATAAGCAGGACGATATATGATAAGATAACCATGAAACTATTCAGATAGCCAAGTTACAACCCTTAAACCAAACAAGGACCGGGGTTGTAATCCTTCATCTGAACAGAACTTGGTATTCCATCATTTATCGATACAAGAAATCATGTCATGATACAATCTTGTACCGGATCATGATAAACTACTGGGCTGGACTCCATCCAATCAATCATGACCAAGCAATGAGTACGTCTTGATACTTTAACTAACTAGGGTTATCACAGGCCTAGTTACTAGTAAGATGCAATGAGATTTTCCCAACAGCCACAAGTCCTGCAGACCATCCAGGTTATCCGGGTCGAATGTATGTTTTATGAAGGGTGCACCACATGACTTGTGTGCTGGAAATGTGCCCTACTCGTCGGTCGGCTACAAGTCCACCGAATGTGCCCAGATAACGGGATTGCCTGTAGCTGTGAATCGCTTCATGACTACTGAATCATTCTAGTTAATTAGTCTTAGTCAATTTCAGTAGGTACCCCTGACCGTAGTATTCAGGGATCCCCATCCTAGACATGATGCAAGACAGTACCAGTTTATTTATATAAACATAATTGTCCACGGTGTCCAGGTTTTTTATACTTGTCATTTCAGACTAGTTGTCGTAACAGCATGTCATGATATATCATGTCAGTTTGTTTGTCAAGAGTGTGCCACCGCAGGCCATTATCATGTTCTATTCTTACCTTATCATGAATGAGCGAAACTTGCATAAAATAACTAGTGACATATTTTTGAATCCAAGGAAAAGATCTACAACTTTTATATTTTGAATTTTTTAAGATTCTAGCTACAAAACAACTTAAACAGGCAAAAACAGTGAAATAGAGCAATTCAGGCGCATGGGATTCCTGCACAATCGGTGCGTGGGATTCCTGCACCATTGGCACATGGGATTCCTGCACAATCGGCGCATGGGATTCCTGTATAATCGGCGCATGGGATTCCTGCACCATTGGCGCGTGGGATTCTTGCACAATTGGCACGTGGGATTCCTGCACAATCGGTGCATGGGATTCCTGCACCATTGGCGCGTGGGATTCCTGCACAATCGGCGCATGGGATTCCTGCACAATCGATGCATGGGATTCCTGTACCATTGGCGCGTGGGATTCCTGCACAATCGGTGCATGGGATTCTTGCACCATTGGCGCATGGGATTCTTGCACAATCGACGCGTGGGATTCCTGCACCATTGGCGTATGGGATTCCTGCACAATCGGTGTATGGGATTCCTGCACCATTGGCGTATAGGATTCCTGCACAATCGGCGCGTAGGAAAACTCACGTTGCGTCTTCAGTACATGCGCGTAGGGAACCTACGTGCATGACACGCTCGGAGTTAAGGGATGCGTTGCCGGGACTTCATAGCGCATGGCCTCCCGGCGCATGGCCTCCCGGGCGCATGGGGGTCATCGTCCCCAAACAGCTAGTTCAGCCATGAAAGTTCCGAAAACTTGCCATGGCTATAACTTCCTCATCTGAAGTCGAAATCAAGCGAAACAAAAGCCAAAACTGCATGAAATTGAATTCTCTACAACATAGAACCAATAGTTTTCAAAAATAACCAAGTTTTAGAGATCAAAACTAAGAAAACCAAAAAGTTACAAACTTAGATCTACAAGAATCCATCCATCAAATCCAAAAATGCCAAGTTCTAAAGAGGCTTAGAATCAAGTAAGGAAAAGAATAGAGCAATAAAACTTGAGATCCATCATGAAGCAAGTTTGCACTTGCCTAGCTCTCTTTCCTGGTAGGTGAAAGAGTAATGGTGGAGAAGAAGAAGTGAAGGAGAAGAATAAATGAAGAGAGAGAGAGTTAGATGGAAATATAAATGAGGGTGGTGGTGGTAGGTGGGGGTTCGGTCCACCTAAAATCAAGTCAAGCCGAACCAGCAATAAGTTGAACCGAACCAAGAAAGAAATGCCAAAATAACCATGCAGGAAAATAAGCAATACGAGTCAAGAATACGTATACGTATACCAAGATACGTAATACGAACCACAGGCATTACAACTCTACCCGCCTTAAAAGAATTTCGTCGTCGAAATTTAATCAAGAGGCTAGAGAGGTTGGGACAAGCTATATTAATCACAAGCAAGTTATAACTAGGCAACCATTCAAGCAATCATTCATGCAAGCAAGAAAGCTGAGGGTGTAAGGCACAAGAAGGATATTATACCTTACGAGTCAAACAGGTCGGGATATCGCGATCAGATATCATCCTCACGCTCCCACGTTGACTCACCCAAAGAGTGATGACCCCAAGCAACACGGACTAAACTAATAGTCTTGTTCTTGAGTACCTTCTCTCTCCAGTCCAATATAGACACGGGCCTCTCCTCATACGAAAGGTTGGTACCAACAACCAATTCTGAATGATCCAGGATGTGGCTCGGGTCCGGGATATACCGTCGCAATTGGGATACATGGAACATGTCATGCACCTCTCTTAGCAACGACGAAAGAGCGAGACGATAGGACACATCTCCTACTCGCTCCAGAATATCGAACGGCCCTATATACCTTGGACTAAGCTTTCCCCGTACGCAGAAATAAATAATGCCACGGTTAGGTAAAATCCTCAGGAATACATGGACGCCGACAGAAAATTAAGGGGACACCGATGAGAATCAGCCCAATGACGCTGGCGATCTTGGACAACTCGAAGATGATACCTGACTCTTCTGACCACTTCAACTGTCTGGGCAATCATTTTCAGACCGAGCATCTGTCTCTCTCCGACATCATTCCATGCTAGCGGGGATCGGCACTTCCTACCATATAGTGCCTCGAACGGTGCCATCTGGATGCTGGCCTGGAAACTGTTGTTGTACGAGAACTCTACCAGGTGCAGGTAATCTTCCCATGAACCACCGAAGTCGAGTGTACAAGATCTCAACATGTCTTCGAGAGTCTGGATCGTACATTCTGACTGGCCATCTGTCTGTGGGTGATATGCTGTGCTGAACTGGAGGCGAGTCCCCAAACTCTTTTTTAGGCTACGCCAAAAGTGCGACGTAAATCTAGAATCTCTGTCCGAGGTGATACTGACTGGCATACCGTACAATCTGACAATCTGCCGGAGATACATCTCTGCTAGCTGAGCCGTCGACTGACCAACTCTGAACGAAAGAAATTGAGCCACCTTCATGAGCCTGTCTATGATAACCCAAATAGCGTCTCTGCCAGCCAGGGATCTAGGCAATCCAGTCACAAAATCTATGGTTATATGCTCCCACTTCCATTCTGGAATTGGCAAGGGCTAAAGAATTTCAGCTGGCCTCTGATGTTCAGCTTTAACTTGTTGGCAAACCAAACACCGAGAGACAAACCGGGCTATCTCCCTCTTCATGCCATTCCACCAAAAGTGCTGACGAATATCACGGTACATCTTCGTACCGCCGGGATGAATGGAATACTGTGAACTATGAGCCTCTGCCATGATCTCATGTCTGATATCTCCACTGGGTACACAAAGACGCCTTCCATGCCTAAGTATACCGTCTTCATGGATACATAACTCTGGTCTTCGTCCTGTCTCACACTTTGCTCTGAGTCGCTGAAGCTTGGAATCTGTTGACTGTGCCATCCGGATCCTCTCGACTATAGTAGACTGAACTTGCATGCTGGCCATCAATGCCACACTGGTAGGAAGGACAATTTCCATACCCATCTTCTGAAGATCCGCTAACAACTCTGGCTGTGCTGTTAGAAAATAAACTCCGGCTCTCCTGTTCAATACATCTGCAACGATGTTGGCCTTCACTGGGTGATACTACAAATTGACATCATAATCCACAAGAAGCTCCAGCCATCTCCTCTGATGCATGTTAAGATCCTTCTGCGTGAAAACATACTTCAGGCTCTTGTGGTCGGTGAAAATCTTCACCCTATCTCCATACAAGTAGTGCCTCCAAAGCTTAAGTGCAAACACTACTGCTGCCAGCTCCAAGTCATGGGTTGGGTAATTCCTTTCATGATCATGAAGTTGTCGTGATGCATAAGCTATTAGCTTCCCATGCTGCATCAGAACACATCCTAAACCTCTGCCTGAAGCATCGTAATATACTGAGAATCCCCCGGTTCTATCTGGAAGCGTGAGAATAGCAGCCGTCATCAAACCTTGCTTCAACTTCTCAAAAGAATCCTGGTACTCTGCTGGCAAAGTAAACTGCACATCCTTGCGGATCAACTGGGTCAATGGCGCTAAGATCCGAGCAAAGTCCGAAACAAATCGCCGGTAGTAGCCGGCCAATCCAAGAAAACTGCGAACTTCTACAACCGTGCTGGGCACTGGCCATGTCTCAATAGCCACGATCTTCTGGGAATCCACTTCCACTCCTCCCCTGGTGATGATATAACCCAAGTACGAAATACGATCGAACTAGAACTCGCATTTACTGAACTTGGCATACAACTGGTGCTCTCTGAGAATCTGGAGAACAACTCTGAGATGATGCTCATGCTCCGCTTCATTCTTGCTGTAGACCAGAATATCATCTAGGAACATAATCACGAACTGATCCAAATAAGGCATGAAGATACAATTCATAAGGTCCATGAATACGGCCGGCACATTGGTTGCTCCAAAGGGCATCACAAGGAACTCCCAATGCCCATATCTGGATCTGAAAGCTGTCTTCGGGATGTCCTGCTTTCTGACTCTGATCTGATGGTATCCTGACCGCAAGTCGATCTTCGAGAATACTGCCGCCCCCTTGAGTTGATCAAACAAGTCATCTATCCTCGGGAGAGGGTATCTGTTCTTGATTGTCATTGAGTTCAAGGTACGATAATCTTTATATAATCTGGACGTACCATCCTTCTTTTTTCACAAGGAGCATCGGGGCTCCCTAAGGCGATCCACTTGCACGAATGAATTTCTTGGTTCTAAGTTCTTCAATCATCTTGTACAATATCTCTAATTCTGACGGTGCCATCCTGTTGACTCTCTCTGACACTGGGGATGTTTTGGGAATCAAGTCGATGGTGAACTCGATCTTCTGCTCTGGCGGCATCCCTGGAAGCTTTTGTAGAAAAACATCTGGAAACTCCTCGACTACTCTGGGAAATTAAACTGCTCATGCTCCTGCTACTGCCATCCGCAATACTGGTGGAGAAGGTTCAACTTTGCCTCAGAAGAAGGAAAACTCTGGCTCGCCTAGAATGCTAAAAATAACCCTGCCAATATGGCAGTATATCCTAGCATACTCGTCCCTCAACCAATCCATCTCTAAGACCACATCATAATCGGCCATCGGGAACTCTATCAATCTAGCGGGGAATTATCTACCGCTAACTATGATCCGACATGAGGAAAATACTCTATCTACTCCCACAAGTCCGTTACCAGTAAGTATATTGAGCCTTAATGATAATGGCTCGGGCTCCAGTCCTATCTGTTTCGCGAATCGTGCAGACATAAATGAATGCGAGGCACCAGAATCAAATAATACTGAAGCTGGAAAGGTGTTGACGAGAATACTATCTCACCTGGTGCTATTCCTTCTTCTCTCATAGTCAAAGCCAGCACTTGACCATGTCCTTTGGGTGCGGGTCCCATCTGCTATAATTCCTCTGCCTGCTCTGGATCAGGGCTTGGGCTTGGACATACTGCTGCGGTCTCTGCTGCTAGAATGCCTGGGCTTGCATCGGCAATGGCCTCGGGAACGGGTACTGCTGCTGCTGTTGGACTGGTGCTGGTCCTCTAACTGAAGGACTAGAGAAGGCCGATGAACTCTCCCTGTTTGGGCAATTCCCAACCCTGTGGTCCAGGGAACCACAAACCAAGCACAAACCCTGTGCTCTGCGACACTCTGATACCACATGCCCAGGCTTCCCGCAGTATGAACATCCCACTGCGGAAGAATGCTTCTGTTTCTGCTGCTGAGGGTATGTCGGGGTGGAATGCTGAACCGATGCCACTGAGGCCGCCCGCCTCGGAGCTCCAATGGTCAAAGTCCTGGCTGCCGGGGCTGGTGTTGATGACTGATTCATCTGGCTATGGGATCGCTTCTGACCTCCGGTCCTATCCACGATCCTCTGGAAGGTATATTTATGCCTCCGGGATGCCCTCAGTACTGCATCAAAGGTCTGATGCTCAAACTGCTCCACCGTCGACAAAATCTCTAGGTGGAGCCCCTGTTGGAACCGCTGGGCTCTATCGAACTCGGTTGCTACCAAGGTGGAAGCAAACCGACTTAGTCTCGAAAACTCGATCGCATAACCATCGACCGTCCTGCCCATCTGCTTCAGATTGGTGAACCTCGTCTGTAGATCGTATCGAGCTACAGCATCGAAATACTTGGTCTGGAATCTCTTTCTGAATACTGCCCAAGCAATGGGTGCCAATAATCCAACGGCCTGTGCCACCCACCAGCTGCGGGCAAGATCCAATAACTGCAGGCGCACCACGGCCACTTTCTCATTCTCTGGAGTCCTGACTGCTTCTAGAATTACCTCTGTATCCTGAAGCCAAGCATCTGCAGTGATCGCATCTTCACTGCCTTCGAAGAATGGAGGGTTCAAGTGCTTGAAGCTGTTAGCCGCGCTGTTATCCTGATGACCTCCTCTGGTCAAAGCGTCTGCCACCGCCTGATGCAAGGCATCTCCTCGACGATCCTGGGAGGCTAATAGTGACCTGATGAGACCCACCAAAGTGCCATCATCAGGCTCTGCAGGCTGGATAGGCTGAACTGGTGGCTCCCCTCCAGTAGGCATGACTCTGGAGGCTACTCCTGAATGCTGGGCTTGATCTCTAGTTTGCTGCTGGTATGGAAGGTGCTCCGTCTTACTGATCAGTAGGTCCAGGAACAATGCCGCTGAAGAAGACGACATAGGGAACAATAAGGAAGGACCAGGACAGATCAACGATACAAGCAGGTGATCAGGTCAAAATTTTCAGGGATCAAGAGGATACGAGCAGAGATCAAGGGCGAGTACTGATTGAGACATCTATACGGTAAACCCTCACATATCTTGATTTACAAGACCTGCATGGGCCACCACTTAAACCATGTCATGCCCCAGAACCAGAATACTGGAATACGGGGGCAGACATAGCCAGCTACGTATATTGAAGTGCAACCCACCTCGCTATACGGTCACGGCTGTCTAGATACATGAGGGTTTAACTACAATCCATCAGTCTCCTATGGTCATGAACAAGCCTATTGTCTCAATCACAAGCAAGGAAGTAAATATTACAAGATGTAAGACCACCAAATATACAATAGTAAGACGTCCCAAACATTACATACTTAGCTGATCATGAAGCTAGTCGATACAAAATGTCAGGACTAGCAAGGGGTTTAGTCATACATGATCAACTCTAGGATCTGTCAATCATGTTACAGCCAGTAGGCAGACAGTAAATAAAGGTGCAATACAAGCTAACACGTGCTCGTCGGCTAAACGCCTCAAAAGAATAATTTTACAATAAAGTGGGAGGACAAAAGAAACCCACTCGTTGCCAGGGTTACGCCTGGTGGTCACCAACTGGCTGGAAGGTAGGTAGATCCTCTGGAGCTGCTCCGATATCTGGCCACACAAAATCAGCTGGGTCAGACCCCAGAACAGCAAGTACCACAAAGGAGGCTTCACTTAGGAACTAAAACCAGCAAATTACAATAGAATATTAACGATAATAAATAAAGAACTGATAAGAATAGAGATGACAACAGTAAACTGAGTACGAGAAAACCATTCAAGTAGCCAGGTCATAACCCTTAAACCAAACAAGGACCGGGGTTGCAGTCCTTCACCTGAATAGAAACCGTCTCAAATACTATTGGTACAGTGAAGACAATAAACGAAAAGAAGACACAGAACTGCTCCGAAAACTAGGTTACAACCCTTAAACCAAACAAGGACCGGGGTTGTAACCCTTCGCCTGAACAGAACTGGACCCCTGATCTTTATTGCTAAGGCCAGTATAAATAATCATAGTATTAAGGTAAGGTAAAACATGACGAACATGGCATGGGATTGCAATAGGACAATAAACGAAGAGAGGACACATAACTGCTTCGGGAGCCAGGTTACAACCCTTAAACCAAATAAGGACCGGGGTTGTAACCCTTCGCCTGAACAGAACTGGACTCCTGATCTTTATTGTTAAGGCAGGCCCAATAAGCAGGACGATATATGATAAGATAACCATGGAACTATTCAGATAGCCAAGTTACAACCCTTAAACCAAACAAGGACTGGGGTTGTAACCCTTCATCTGAACAGAACTTGGTATCCCATCATTTATCGATACAAGAAATCATGTCATGATACAATCTTGTACCGGATTATGATAAAATAGACTGGGCTGGACTCCATCCAATCAATCACGACCAAGCAATAAGTATGGCTTGATACTTTAACTAACTAAGGTTATCACAGGCCTAGTTACTAGCAAGATGCAATGAGATTATCCCAACAGCCATAAGCCCTGCAGACCATCCAGGTTATCCGGGTTGAATGTATGTTTTATGAAGGGTGCACCACATGACTTATGTGCTGGAAATATGCCCTACTCGTCGGTAGGCTACAAGTCCACCGAATGCGCCCAGATAACAGGATTGCCTGTAGCTGTGAATCGCTTCATGACTACTGAATCATTCTAGTTAATTAGTCTTAGTTAATTTCAGTAGGTACCCCTGACCGTGGTACTCAGAGATCTCCATCCTAGACATGATGCAAGACAGTACCAGTTTATTTATACAAACACAATTGTCCACGGTGTCCAGGTCTTTCATACTTGTCATTTCAGACTAGTTGTCGTAACAGCATGTCATGATATATCATGTCAGTTTGTTTGTCAAGAGTGCGCCACCGCGGGCCATTATCGTGTTCTATTCTTACCTTATCATGAATGAGCGAAACTTGCATAAAATAACTAGTGACATATTTTTGAATCCAAGAAAAAGATCTACAACTTTCATATTTTGAGTTTTTCAAGATTCTAGCTACAAAACAACTTAAACAGGCAAAAACAGTGAAATAGAGCAATTCCGGCGCATGGGATTCCTGCACAATCGGCGCGTGGGATTCCTACACCATTGGCACGTGGGATTCCTCTACAATCGGTGCATGGGATTCCTGTATAATCGGCGCATGGGATTCCTGCACCAATGGCGTGTAGGATTCCTGCACAATCGGCGCGTGGGATTCCTGCACAATCGGCGCATGGGATTCCTGCACCATTGGCGCGTAGAATTCCTACACAATCGGCGCTTGGGATTTCTGTACCATTGGTGCGTGAGATTCCTGCACAATCGGCGTATGGGATTCTTTACAATCGGCGCATGGGATACCTGCACCATTGGCGCGTGGGATTCCTGCACAATTGGCGCATGGGATTCCTGCACCATCGGCGCGTAAGATTCCTGCAAAATCGGCGCGTAGGATTCCTGTACCATTAGCGCGTGGGATTCCTGCACAATCGACGTATGGGATTCCTGTACCATTGGTGCGTGGGATTCCTGTACAATTGGCGCGTGTGAAAACTCACGTTGCGTCTTCAGTACATGCGCGTAGGAAACCTACGCGCATGACACGCTCGGAGTTAAGGGATGCATTGTCGGGACTTCACAGCGTATGGCCTACCGGCAGATGGCCTTTCGGGCGCATGGGGGTCATCGTCCCCAAACAGCAAGTTCAGCCATGAAAGTTTCGAAAACTTGCCATGGCCATAACTTCCTCATCCGAAGTCAAAATCAAACGAAACAAAAGCCAAAACCGCATGAAATTGAATTCTCTACAACATAGAACCAATAGTTTTCAAAAATAACCATGTTTTAAAGATCAAAACTTAGAAAACCGAAAAGTTACAAACTTAGATCTACAAGAATCCATCCATCAAATCCAAAAATACCAAGTTCTAAAGAGGCTTAGAATCAAGTAAGAAAGAGAATGGAACAATAAAACTTGAGATCCATCATGAAGCAAGTTTGTACTTGCCTAGCTCTCTTTTCTGGTAGGTGGAAGAGTAATGGTGGAGAAGAAGAAGTGAAAGAGAAGAATAAATGAAGAAAGAGAGTTAGATGGAAATATAAATGAGGGTGGTGGTGGTAGGTGGGGGTTCGGTCTACCTAAAATCAAGTCAAGCCGAACCAGCAACAAGTTGAACCGAACCAAGAAGGAAATGCCAAAATAACCATATAGGAAAATACGCAATACGAGTCAAGAATACGTACACGTATACCAAGATACGTAATACGAACCACATGCATTACACCGCTGCAATGGTGAAATCGTCGAGCAATCCTGCCTCTGCCTGGCCTCTGAGACATCGGAGTCCCTCATCAAGAAACTGGGCCTCCTTGATCTTCTCTAACAATCCTGACTGTATCTTCATGTGCATCAGCTACCCTCCAATTCCCGAAAGAACAATCTCGATCCCCAGACTCTCAAGATCCTCTAAAAGATGCCGATCCATAGTGAGAAACATAGCTATAGGATATCGACTAAGAGCATCTGCCATCACATTCGCCTTTCCAGGGTGGTACTACATATTGATGTCGAAATCCTTCATGAGTTCCAGCCATCTGTGCTGCCTCATATTCAGCTCCTTCTGAGTAAAGACATACTTCAGGCTTTTGTGGTCCGTGAAGATGTCCACTCTCTCTCCATTCAAGTAGTGCTTCCATAGTTTCAAGAAAAAAATGACTGTTGCAAGCTCCAAGTCATGTGTAGGGTAATTCTTCTCATGAGGTCTCAACTGTCTAGAAGCATAAGCAATGACCCTCTTCTTCTGCTCTAGCACAAATCCCAAGCCTTTTCCTGATGCATCGCTGTAGATGACGAACCCTTCCGATCCAGATGGCAAAGCTAGAACTGGCGGTGTAGTGAGTCTTCTCTTCAATTCTTTAAATACTGACTGGCAGGCGTCGCTCTAGATGAACTCCTCGTCCTTATGCGTAAGCTTGGTCATCGGCTCCGCTATGTTGACAAAATATTTTATGAGCTTTCTGTAGTATCCTGCTAGCCCCAGGAAACTACGAATCTCTGCTACTGACTTGGCAGGTGCTCATGATTCCACAACTTCAATCTTCTTGGGATCTACAGAAATCTCCTCTCCAGTCACCATATGCCCCAAGAACTCCACTATGTCCAAGAAAAACTCACACTTCGAGAGTTTCCCGTACAGTTTCTCCTTCCGTAAGATCTCCAAAACAATTCGCAAGTGCTCCACATGCTCCTCCTCAGTCTTCGAATATATCAGAATTTCGTCAATAAAGACTACGACAAACTTTTCTAAATACTTATGAAAAACCTTATTCATTAAGTTCATAAACACTGCTGGGGCATTGGTGAGTCCGAACGGCATCACCAAGAACTCATACTGGCCGTAACGGGTATTGAAAGCTGTCTTCGAAATATCTTGCTCCCGAACCTTTATCTGATTATATCTCGACCGAAGGTCAATCTTGGAAAAGACCTTCGTCCTACTAAGCTGATCAAACAGCTCATCAATCCGCGATAAAGGGTATTTATTCTTGATGGTGATGTTATTGAGTGCACAGTAATCGATACATATCCTCACAGTTCCATCCTTCTTGGGCACGAAGAGTACCGGTGCTCCCCAGGATGAAGCACTGGACCGAATAAAAACCTTGCCCTCTAACTTATCAATCTGGGCCTTCAACTCTGCAGCTTCCTTCAGGTTGATCTTGTAGCAAGGCTGGAACTTCGGCGTTGATTCGGGCACTGAGTCGATGCTGAATTCCACATCTTGATCTGGCGGTAATCCTGGCAACTTCTCGAAAAAGACGTCGAGATACTATACAATCAACGGGTGCAGCAATTTCTGGTCTTCTGCAACTGCTCCGAAGTAGACTCCCTCTGGGCTCTCTACAATCTGTCTGCTGATCTCGAACGGTGGAACTCCAGGCGGACTGAAAATCACCTTTCCTTTATGGCAGTCTATTACAGCAAACTGCTCGCTCATCCAGTCGATGCCGAGGACTATATCAAATTCGGGCAGTGGCATAACTAGAAGTTGAGCTCTAAGCTCCCTCCCAGCTATAGTGATAGGGCAATCTACTATCTCACTAACTAGCACTACCCCTCTTTCTGTCATAATCCGACAGTTCTTCCTAGTAGGCTTAGGTGTGAAGTCGTGTCTATGCAGAAACTCATATGATACAAAGCTATGTGTGGCTCCAGAATCAAACAATACAATGGCAGAAAATAAATGTAAAAAGATAGTACCTGTGATCACATCTGGAACTGCCTCATCCTCTTCAACTGCGGCCATAACGTAAGCATGTCCCTGATGTGGTGGTCCCCTCTGCTGCTGGTGCGCTGGCAAAATGCTGCTGCTGAGTAGATAAAGCCTGAACCCTCTGTGGTGCAGCTAGTAGAGCTCTGGGTGGTGCAAGTGGTGGTCCTCCAGCTCCTCGAGGTCCTCCTATCAGTCGAGCTGCAGCCTGTAGACAATCCCTTATCTGGTGTACGTCTGATCCGTAGAATAAGCAGAGCCCAAGCCTCTTGCGGCACTCGTCGAAGCGGTGTTCTTGCTGATAACAGAAAGCATAAGTGACTGCCTGCTGCTGTCTCTGTAGCTGATGTACATAGACTCTGGCTAGACGGTGATACTGTTGTACCAGCTACTATGGCCTCGCCTGAATCTAAGTCTAGGCCCACTTCGCCGGTGCCTAGAAACTGCTGCTGCCAATATCCCGGTCCCTCTTCAGCTTCGGATCTGCCTACTTCTCTATAGCCTGAGCAATCTTGAGGATGCTCACATACATCATCGTCTGACTAATAGCCACAACATGCCGCAGCTCCCTGGTGAGGCCCTTCTTGAATCTCGAAGCTTTATCCTCCGGTGCTCTGACTAGATTCTCCGCGAACCTGCTGAATCGAGTAAACTTTGAAGTGTACTCCGCAACTGTCATGGTCCCCTGCTGCAACGCCTCGAACTGCATCCGAAGCTCATCCCGCTCCACATCAGAGAAAAACTTCTCCTTGAACAGAGTTTTAAAATCTGTCCAAGAAACCTGGGGCTCAGCTAACTGGGGCTCCTCCCGGTACCAAGCACTGGCGAGGTTAAAGAGTCGCATACTCCCCACTTCCACCTTCAAGTCATCCGGGATCCGTGTCATCTTCAGTATCCTCTCCGTATTCTCCAGCCACTCATCCGCATAAACAAGCCCTCGTGGCCTCAAAAGTCCATCGGTCAGAGGTTCTGGTAGTCCTTGACCGTCTCTGGTCTCGGTACTGCTGGTGCTGGAGGTGCTAACGGTGCTGGTGCTGCCGGCTCTCTAGTCCTGAGCGCATCAACAACTGTAGCCCAAAATTATGCGGCCTGGTGGTTCTGGGCCTCCATGAAATGCTGGAACATGGCCATCACCTGAGCGCCATCAAAAGTCATCGTCGGGGGCAGCGGAGGGAAGATAGGAGGCGGTGGCGGAAGCTGATCTAACGAAACGTCTAGTGCAGACTGTCCCGAGCTGCCTACAACTCCCGGCTGATCAGCGGTCTTCCTCGTAGCGACCATCCTGAGATCAAAAGAAACTTCGTGATTGATGAAAAACCTAACCTACAAGTAAACGTAAATGTTTTATAATATCCATATATACCCAATGTACCCGATTTCCCATGTAGTGATTCAAGTTTTCCTAGTTTAAATTAAATCCCCCAATAGTACTCTAATACCTAGGTACTATTAGGATAGACCTGCATGGGCCACCATTAAAAATATGTCACGATCCGCTCCCGAATAATCGGATACGAGTCGGACACGCCCAGCCTTCGTCGTTAGACACGATGAAGTAAGCTGTACCAATCTAGGAAAAAGTAACCAGATAAACAGGAGTAAATGTGAAACATAGAATCTATAAAGGAATCCCAAATCCAGATACATGTCTCAAAGTTATTACATTTCCAACAAAATGAAAGGAATCCCAAATCCAGATACATGTCTAAAAATCTATCCACACCCAGTAGAATATCCAGATCAAATCAACAAGAGAATCGATACTTACCAGGATTGATGATCGGCGAATCGAAATCGATCACTTCAACAGACCAAATGCTACTCTGCAGAAAGAATTAGATCGGATCTCTTTGATCTCGATCTGAATACAAAGAAAATCCCACGGTCAAGAGAAGGGAACGATCGAACCAGATCTGTTCAAGGAAGGAGAATTTTGAATTTATTCACCTCAATTGATGTCGATGGAATAATGGTGATGATCGTCCCGTTGGCGAAGACGATCCGCTCACCCACCGTCTGCAGAGTAGTCGCTGACGAAGAGGGAAACACTTCTTTACTTCTGATTCAAAGCTCACATGCTCCCGTCATGGCTACGTCTTCTCTTCCAAAGCTCTGGCTCGAGTTTCTCAGGAGGAAAAATTTGTTGTAACCAAATGAATGATTGAAATGGTGTTAGTGCTGGCTTTTTAAAGGCTTTGAGGAATTTTGAAATGGCAGAATATTTTGGAGGGAAAAAGAGGAGGAGAGGTGTTCGATATGGTTTAGGCAGTTAGAGAAATCCTTTGGAATTTGAATTTCCAAACTCTTTCTTCCAACATAATCAATATGTCCACAGCCCACATGAATGAAGGTTTAGCCCATTAATTGAATGGCCCAAAGCTGAATGTTCAAGGAAGGAGAAATATATGTTCAAAAAAATAATTTAATTTAAATTTAACACAAGATACTTATGTAAAATCTCTTATGAAAAAATACAAAAAATTATATTGATGATAGAAAAGTGGGGTTACAGCAGGACAGACACTGACACTGGACATATCAACATCGTAGGCCTTTAAAATTTGGTGTTGGTGACCAAGTGTTTCTGCGGATTTTGCCTACTCGGGGTGTCATTAGATTTGGAACCCGAGGAAAGCTTAGTCCGAGATACGTTGGTCCATTTTATATTCTCGTTCGGGTCGGCAATGTTGCTTATCTTCTTGACCTTCTACCTTCGCTAAGAGATGTACATGATGTATTTCATGTATCTCAGTTGCGTAGGTATATCCCGGATTCGAGTCACATCCTCGATCATTCTGAGCTGGTTGTCGGTACCGACCTGACTTATGAGGAGCAACCCGTATCCATTCTGGATCGACGAGAGAAGGTGCTCAAGAACCGGACTATTAATCTTGTCCTTGTCGCTTGGGGCCATCACTTACCGGAGGAGTCGACATGGGAGCGCGAGGATGAGATTAGATCTCGATATCCGTACTTGTTCGACTCAGAAGGTAGGTTTATCCTTATGCCTTTGTAATATGTTTTCTTGTTGCACCCACTAGGGTGGATGATTGTTCTCTAATGCCTGTTAAAATTGATGAGATTGCATGCGTAGTTAGCCTTGTAATTAGTATCTTGCTTGCTTTGATTTTCTCTATCTTGTCTTGGCAGAATTTCCGAGGACGGAATTTTTCTTAGGAGGGTAGAGATGTCACTCTACAATCCTGATATACGCATTCTTTCATGAATTCTGTACATGGTATCCTGTATTTAGCATGTGCATAATTTTATTTATTATTTATTAATGGTTGCATGTAGCTTTTAAGCATGTCATTAGTGGAATGGTTAGAGCATGTTTAAAGATTAGGGTTTTCTTAAGCCAACCCTCACCCACTATAAATAATCTCTTCCATACTCTCTTTTCTCATTCACTCTCTCATTCACTCTCTCATTCATTTCCCTTAATCACCAACCCTCTTAGGCAAGTAGAACTTGCTCAAAAGTGGAGATTTGTGTATTTTTTATTCTTGATTTTTCCTTCGATATTATTGGTCTATATTGTTCTTCTCTTCATTCTCTATAAGTTTAGTTCTTGGAGTTTTTTATTTTAATGGCTAGTTTTGTGTAGATCTAAGTTTCTAAAACTAGGATTTTATAGATTTTTATGGTTTTGATCTATCAAACTTGGTGGTTTTTGAAAACTACCGGTCCTAGGTTGTAGAAAATCTCATTCTACCCAATTTTGGCTTTTGAACCGCCGAATTTTGACTTGTTTTGAGGAAGTCATGCCCAAAATAATATTTGGACATCTTCTATGTTCATCTGTCCTGGTTCTGGCAGGGACGACTAATAGTGCCGCAGGAATGAATAGCGTCGCATGGATGTATAGTGCCGCAGGAATGAATAGTACCGCACGAATGAATAGTGCCGTATGGATGCATAGTGCCGCAGGAATGAATAGTATCGCAGGAATGAATAGTACCGCATGGATGCATAGTGTCACAAGAATGAATAGTACCGTATGGATGAATAGTACCGCAGGAATGCATAGTGCCGCATGGAATAAATAGTGACGCAGGGATGAATAGTATTACAGGAATGAATAGTACCGCATGGATGCATAGTGCCGCATGGATGAATAGTGCCGCAGAAGGCCGCATAGTGCCGCAAAAGGCCGTATAGTACCGCAGAGGGATGCATAGTGCCGAAAAAGGTCGCATAGTACATATTTTGGCTGTTTTTTGCTGTTTTATGCCCTATTTGGCTGAATTGTGGCCAGAATTTCTCCCAACTCCCAACATGAAAGTTGTAGATCTTTGTCTTGGCTTCAAGAATCTCCATGTCTCACTTTAACTAGAATTTATATGTGACTTTGGCACCTTGTGCACCATGCACCTTGTGCACCTTTTACCTTGCACATTGCCCGTGCGTCGTTTGGGCTACTTCATGACTTGCGAGCACTTCATACCCTAAGTGTGTAGTACCTTTTTGTTCTCTTCCCTCTTGTGTCTTGGTCCTCATTCCTGATCTAACTGCCTATGTGTGTGCTGGATAACCCTATGTGTGTACTAAGATATAATCTACGGGAGCACCGAGGTGCTATCCTATGTGCTAAGTGTTCCTACGTGATACCTGCCAGAACCTCCAAGAGTCCAGCATTTATATAGCGAATGGTCGGTAGCAATGACGTGGTATGTGTTGTGTGTTGCATTACACCAAGAAGGGGGTACATACGTATGACTCCATGAGCCAGTACGGATCCCTTCGTAGGGTACTCGTACAATGTACGACATCTAGGAGAGTGAGCATATGACCACGACATATGAACTTCAAAGATAACCTAGGGATTAACTAGGAAACTAAATTGGTAGATGCATTAGGTGGAAAGAATTCCGAGATCGTGCCATACTAGCCACCCCAGGTCCAGCCCTAACGTGTCGGGTTGGCCGCCACGGATATGGTTTCATTCGCCTTTAGCAGATGACTATATCCAACTTCTACGAGCTATGTGTTATATGTATTAGCACGGTAGCCCTCCGGGGGACCGGTGCATACTCAATGTGCTATATGTCTAATGGTTTGGCTAGCCCTGCTGGGTTGAAACGATCTGAGGATTCTTTTTAATCAGTATCACGGAGATAACTCCGCCAATTATAGAAAGCCGCATGAATGAAGGGCCGCTTGAAAAACGACTTTGACTGTGCCTTGTAACTTCCGTTAGTAGCCGAGGGACATGGACTGTCATGGTGCGTAGTCCAACCCATGTCCATGTTTGGTTGTTAGGTTGGTCTATCGTGCTAGGACAGGCTGTGGACCGAGGTTACGACCAGAAGCTTTTATTATTACTAGTTGTTTCACTTAACAAAAGGCTTGAAATTGGCTTTTGAAAATAAAACAAGAAAAAGTACAAATAGTACAAATTGTTCTGGGAAGTATTGCTAGGGAAGTCTGATCTGAAGTCGATCACTTTGTTCCTTGGACCATACGATGATGATGAAGATCACTGCTAGAAGATGAACAACCGGAAGAACTAAGTCACCAGAAAGGTATCGACGCACTTGGGCACTGATGGCGAGGCTGAATGCTTTCCTGCTTTGCTTCACTCTGTTCTGGAAGAAAAGTTGAAGAAGAATGCTCCGGAGAATCAAAATCTCTGGGTTCTGATCTCTATGTATTCTCTTCTTGTCTCTCTCTCCGTCTCTGTCTGTGTTATATGAGAAAAACTCAGTCTATTTATAGACATGGCCTTCTGTGCGTAAAACTCAGCAAAAGTTCTGTCTTTACGCTAATAACTGCCACCCATAACTGAAGTCATCCTCTGCATACGTTGACACGTGTCCTATTATTTCAATAAGAATAGGATGCACGTACACACGTTCTTCGAGATGTGTGGTATGAAAGCCAAAAGCCATGTAAGCAAACCACGTTCCAAAGTAGCCAGGAAGGATAGGGCGTAAACAACAACCCAAATATACTCTGAGCGTAAAGTAGTAGACTAGGCGTAAAATAGCCCTGACATGGACTTCCCGTATAAAGTGGCTAAAAAATAGCCTTGAGCGTAAAACGTAGCCCAAATAAACTTTATGCACACGTCAACTTTTGAGCGTAAAAACTCATATAGTCTCCATGCGTAAAAGAAGTCATATTGTGAGCGTAAAATAGCTCAATCCACATACTAAACGACAACATTGGTCTCTGTGTAAAACAAATTCCTTCGAATTCTGTGTTGTATGCTATCAGTAAATTCTCATGTCAGACTTTGCATTAAATGCATGACTTGACAGCTTTGTCCAGCGTAAAGTGGTTAGCTTATCTCTGGCGTAAAACTACTGGCTTGACCCTGGCGTAAAGTGATTAGTCTGTCCTTGGCGTAAAATAGATCCTTTTGAGTGGAATACTCTATCTCTTTCACTCAATCTATGAAGCACACATTTTTTACGCTCCTACAAGACCCCCTTCAAAGTTTTCGAAATTTGAAAAAGACTTCAAGAATTTCGAAATACTTTGAATATGAAAAATGGTGTCGGTCAATACTCAACCGTCATAATAAATTTTCTCTTGAAAATATTCGAACACATCTTCATCTCCCCGAGTTGCATTAATAATGATCAATTTCCCATAAAGAATATGAAGAGTTGATTTGATTGTATATATAAGGAGAAGTTCTTCATTCTCACTTTTCATCCTCATACTGTCATGGCACCAAAGAAAGAGACGGACAAAGAAAAGGCTCCGAGCTCTAGGATTGACATCGAGACGGAGATCGAGCGAGCACGTAACTTTATAGAGTGCTTTGGACTGACTCCAGCGATCTTCAGTCGTATAAATGGTGGTCCCTCAACTGCGTACGAAGGATCAGGTGATGCAGAAGCATTCCTCAATCTGATGCGTCGTTCCGGGATCCACAATATGCACGAATTAGGTGCCTCCCTTAGTCAGCCCAACGAAGGAGAGAAGAAATAGTAATGTTTTATGTAGAAGTGTCTTGACACTTCAACTTATCTGTAGGGGCCTACTCCCTTTTTTTTATAAAAATAAAATCTTAGTATTGATTTCATCTTTATTCGTGTAGTGCATTGGTATGTAGAATTGTTCCACGCCTTTTTTTTTCTGTATCTATGGTTGTTCATTCCCAAGAGAAACAAATCAACACGTGGCAACTGTCCTATGGTCACGAGCACCTTTTATTAGGATCTTTCCCGAAATAAACTCATGCCAACCGTTTCTTCGACCCTTTATAAATAGTTGAGTTAAAGAATGTTTTATGCATTCTCATTCTCATTTTTTTTCTCCGAAGATAGCTATTTGCAAGATTTCATTCTCCAACAAGAGATTGATAATGACGATGCTTTCCGATGTCGTTCCTCTGTATGCTCGGTCATTAGACGTTGATTCAATCACTCTTAAAGCCAAACCATCTGACCTTGATGGTAAGTTTGATTTATAAAACAATTGTCTTCCTTTGAGCTTTTTGTTGAAAATAGATGTCTATCTTTAATAGATAAGGCACGCCTATTAAAAATGAGTGCAAATCTTTGACAGATATGGAGCGCATAAAACACAGGCGCAAAGCCTTTTAGATAAGATGCACATGAAACACGGGCATAAAAAAGCCTTGTTGAATAAGGTGCACATGAAACACTGGCGTAAAGCCTTGTAGATAAGATGCACATGAATCACGGGCGTAAAAATGCCTTGTTGAATAAGGTGCACGAGCATCAGTCTTTAATCGACCAGTAAGTGGCTGATGATACTTCTGTTGAAAAATTTTCTCTGTTGTTTTCTCCAGAAGCTTGGCTGAAGAACTTTTCCAGAACCGGTATTGGCGACTTGGATGCTGTGAGGAGCATTCTTCTGACATCAACATCAGGGAGCTCATGCGCTTTTGATGCACAAACCAGACAACTCAGAACTTTTCGTGGGGTAAAAGGATCTTCCTCAGATGGTAGGAAGAGCCTTTATACACGAAAAGTTGGATGGTGGAGTCAACTCTATCCCGAGAAATTGGGTAATAGAGTTCCTTTCACGGCAGGACTAGGAATCGTATCTCAATGCTGGATACATTCCTATCTCTTCTGAAGGGCCGCCATTTCTCCACCAATTGTATTCGCAGCAACACGTCTTCGGGCTGCCATACTCTGGGATTCTCCTCTCATCTCAGAGAGAAGACCAGAGTTAATTCCTACTGTTCTGGTCGCCATTGAGGCTCAAACAGCAAGAAATTGACACCAACAATGAATCTGATGAAGAAGATCCAAAGAAGAAATAGATCTCGATTAGGTCATCGTTGTTGTATAGAATGAAAATCCATGATGTAATAGATTTCCATTATGATTTGTAAGAAAGTCTAAGAAATGTAATAGACTTTTATAAAGTGAGAATGGAAATGACAAGTCTTCTAAACTCAATAATTTGTATCTTAATCAGAGGTAATATAGACATGAATGAAATCTCGTTTTCTTTTTAGAGTATACAATACTATCAGAGGTAATATGGATATGACAGCATGTAAGAACTCAAAGAAAAGTAGATAAATATCTATGCAGAGGTCAAATGGATATGATAGATAACGAAAATACAAGCAAATTTAATATTTATTCAGAGGTCATGTGAACATGATAAATAATAAATCCAACTTTTTATACCAACTGGTAAGATAGAAGATTAAAATTTCTCTCCAAGGAGATAAGTAATCAGCTTATCCAAACATTGGTAGCTGGGGAAATAAGAAGACAGGTGTCATAGAGAATACATGCCAATATTGATAAAAGAATGGATGAACCAACGTATCTTTCGGGAAACGAAAAGTCGATTCAATTCCACAAAATGGATGAATCTGATGTAACGAATGGATAGGTCTTTTTGGGAATGAAAAGTTGTTTCAATTTCCAAGAGCGGTTCGTTAATAGATCTCTCCTATAAATAGGTGAGAACTCTTTGTAACATTTCATTCCTTATTTCCATTCCTTTATCGGAAATGTCTTCCAAGGACGTGCAACAAAAAAATGAAGTCTCCATGAAAGTTGAGGACGTCATCGAGACGCGCCCCATTGAGCCAATTGTGTCAGACCCAACCAAAATAGGCGAAAGCTCTTCTACGCCCAAGCCACCACAAGACATCCTCGCTTTCTTAGTAGAGCCAAGGAAAACTCCTGAGGAAGAAGTACTGAGGATGGCTGCCTGCAAATTTTTTATGAACTCAGGCACCGATGCCTTCGATGCATTGGCCGACTATGTATTTAATAAAGAAGGCAGTGGTCCTCATCCTTAATTTTTTATTCAGAACAAAAATAATAAAGGAGATTTTATTTTTATTCTGTCTTTTTTTATACATAGTACGTCTTAAGAAATTTGCCATTGATCGGCATCATGAGTAGATCTCCATTAGGCTTGGATAACCGATAGGCGCCATTGGAAAACACAGTCTCAATGACATAAGGGCCTTTCCATTTTGCTTGGAATTTTCTTTTGCTTTTGTGAGTCATCACCATCGGTCTTCGAACAGCTAATACCAGCTCACCGACCTTGAATACCCTCTCTTTAACTTTATGATTGAAAGTTCGAGATATACGGGCTTGATATAGCTCAATATGCTGTTGTGCTTGAAGACGCTTTTCGTCCAATCCTTCAAGTTCTTGGAGTCGTAAGCGATCATTATTCTCTATAGTTAGCTCATTAGCAATAGCTATTCGAAGAGATGGAATCTGAATTTCCAATGGAAGAACAGCCTCACATCCATAAACCAGTAAAAATGGTATAAAACTAGTAGGGGTTTGGACTGTTGTTCGATAAGCCCATAAACATTCTCCAAGTTTCTCATTCCAGTCACGTTTATTAGAAGAGACGAACTTTTTGAGAAGTTTGATGATCATCTTGTTAAAAGCTTTGGCTAAACCATTAGCAGCTGGATTATAAGCCGTAGAAGCCAAATTTTGAATTCGATTCTTATCACAGAACCGATAAAATGTCTGACTGGCAAATTATGGTCCATTGTCATGAATTATCCGTCGAGGAATCCTGAAACGATAAATGACATAGTGTTTGATGAAGCTAATCACATTAGATGCATTCACTTCAGTAAGGGGGACTGCTTCTGCCCACTTGGAAAAGTAATCAGTTATAGCCAATATAAACCGATGTCTTTTAACAGAAGGAGGGTTAATCGGACCAATGATATCCATACCCCAAGCTTCGAAGGGCCAAAAAGCTGCTGTAGGATATAAAAATTCAGAAGGTTGGTGAATAAAGTCAGCATGAATCTGATATACTTTACACCTTCTGGCGTAATCCACAGCATCTGCTATCATGGAAGGCCAATAATACCTCATTCTTCGAATACGGTCCTGTAATTTTGGACCCGGTTGATGGGTACCACAGACACCATCATGAGCCTCACGGAGTGTCTGTTTAGCTTCACTTTCTGAGAGACAGCGCAGCAAGAGTCCATCGTATGAACGACGATATAACATATGTAAAGATGAATCATAATAGAATCAAAATGATCGTCTCTTAATTGATGCAGCTTCTTTCGGATCTTCAGGTAAAATCTCATGAACCGTATAATCAATGAATGGACTTCTCTAATCTCTCTGTTGGGAACTTGACTCTGTAGTATAACCCTGTTCAATATACAAATTATTCTTGACACAGAATAAGTCTCGGTCCAACAAAGTAATTGTATTTTGTCTCCGAATTGGAACAGCCAAATCTGCAGCTAAGCTAGCAAGAGCATCAGCTTCTATATTCTGAGAACGTGGTACAAATTCGATGAAGAATCCTTTGAATGAAAGGACCAACTCGATTACCACTTGATGGTAAGGGATGAGATCAGGATTTCTGACTTCATAAGTCCCTCTAACTTGATTAACAATCAGTTGAAAATCTTCATAAGCTTCTAGAAACCCAATGTCCAACTGTTTTGCTACTTGGAGACCAATCAGCAAAGCATTATATTCTGCTACATTATTAGAGCATGGCTCATTGAGAGAATAGGCACGGTATATGACCATTTTATCAGGAGAAACCAAGACGATTCCTACTCCAGAGACAATATTACCCTTAGGTCCAACCCGTGATGCTCCATCAAAATACAATTGCCAAATATCATTTTTCAAAGTCATGTTGCAATCCATGACTTCATCTGGAATGTCCTCATATAGCTTTGATATTTCAGGTATAGGATGAGCAGCTAAGAAATCAGCTAATGCTTGACCCTTCACTGATTTTTGAGGTATATAAACCATATCATAAGGAGTGAGCAACATCGCCCAGGTAGCTAACCAAGAGTTAAGAATGCTCGGTTTTCTCATCAATACCCGAATGGGATTTATTCTGGAGATGACATGAATTGTCTGTCCTATCACATAATGTCTTGTCTTTTGGACAGCAAAAACCAAGGCCAGACATTCCTTTTCTACAGGAGTATACCTGTGTTCTGCTCCGACCATCATTCGGCTAAGATAATAAATTGCTTGTTCATGCCCCATATTACTTTTTTGTGCAAGAAGAGCACCAAGTGAATGATCCAAGGCTCAAACATATAGCAAAAATGGTCTTCCTACCACTGGAGGTACCAGAACAGGTGAATTTGTAAGGTATTGCTTGATGTCATTGAAGGCTTTCTGACATGCTTCATCCCAAACAAATGATACTCCCTTCTTTAATAGACGGGAGAAAGGTTGACATCTCCCAGAGAGATTAGATATAAATCTCCTAATATAAGCAATGCGACCCTGAAAGCCACGGAGTTCTTTCAAATTACGAGGAGGACGCATTTCAAGAATTGCCTTAACCATATCAGGATCAACATGGATACCCTGAGAAGTATGACAAATCCTAAAAACTTGCCACTGGAAACCCCTAAGAAAGACTTAGTAGGGTTCATTTTCAATTGATGTTGGCGCATCAGTTCAAATACTGTCTTCAAGTCTTGAATGTGATCATCTTTTGATCGACTCTTAACATCAATGTCATCTACATAACATTCTACTTTCTTCCATAGATGTTCTTGAAAGATGTTGCTCATAGCCCGTTGATACGTGGCAACGGTATTTTTAAGACCAAACGGCATAACCGTATAGCAGTAAACCCCAAGAGGTGTACGAAAAGCAATATGCTTCTCATCTTCTGGATGCATCTTAATTTGATTGTATCCTGAGAATCCATCCATGAAAGACATGCGTTCAAAACCGCATGTATTGTCTATCATGACATCGGTAATCAGAAGTGGAAATTCATCCTTTGGACAAGCTGCATTAAGATCTCGAAAATCTATGCAAACTAGGACTTTTCCATTCTTCTTCATAACAGGAACAATGTTAGCAACCCAGTTCGGGTGTTGTTCTTCACGAACGAAGCCACATGTTATCAGCTTTTTGACTTTCGCCTCAATTGCATCCATCATATCTGGTCAAAAATGCCATTGCTGTTGTTTTACAGGCTTGGCATTAGGAAGAATATTGAGTTTATGAGTAGCAACTTTGGGATCTAGACCTGGTATATCCTCATAACTCTATGCAAAAATATCAATATATTCTTTGATCAGTTTTATCAATTCTTCCTTTTTATTTTCAGAAAGGTTTTTACTGATGAATATTGGTTTAGGCGTAGTTCCATCTCCAACATCAATCTGGACAATCTCGTCCTCTGTAGGTGGTTGTCGTTGTTCAAAACAAAGTTCCCATTGAGTGTCCATCTGTTGAGCCCAAGTATCATTCTCAAATAGTTCAGATTCACCATCAGTTTGAACCATGTTTACTGAGAATATTTGTTCAAATTCATCATAATAACCTCTTTTAACACACGAGGAGTGAGATGTATCGAATTCGATGAATTAGATTTCTTCCGAATCTGATGATTGTGAAGAGCTAGAAGAGAATTCTTCTTGAATATCGTCATTAAACATATGGGACGGATCATATCCCAACCCATGACGAGTTTTCTGATAAAACGGATCACCACTTAATGGTAATCGTCTACCCTTGCCTTGATTGAGACCTTGCATAGTCTTCAAATCATATCCCATATTCTGGATAATCTTGAGAGATTGTTGACTATATCTGTCAATTCGGATTCTTCTTTTATTTTTCTCTCTCAAATTATCTGTCTGAGCCACAGGGATATTTCTAGCCATGCCAAACACAATTTGGTGCTTATTTTTCTTATCGGACGGAACCACGAAATAAGATTCTTCGTGACGTCTATAGGTTACACAAGCTTGTGATGAAGCAACTACAGGAAGAAGATAAGAAGAAGATGTTAGGAACCTTTGAGCATAAGGTCCAACATCGACATGAGAAGGAAAGGAATTTTCCTTATGATCAATGTATAAGGTTTCCTCAGTGTCTATGTCGTCTTTATACTGATGATTTTGATCATCAGAAGATAAAGTCATTCTTTCAACATATTTGACAGCCATATACTCAAAAAGGAAATCTTTATTGATATTGGAAAGTACAGAATGATCAATATTTACATTATTTACAATTTGACTGCTACGCTTCAGACCATCATCCGTCTTTTGCGTAGATTTGCCAATATTAACAATCAATGGTGGTTCTGGATCATTCGTACAAGAAGTACGTCCTTTGTCCTTGATCCTAAGAGGTTGAACTTGGCTTTTAGTAGGAACATTCACTGATTCCTCAGATGAAGCTTGAGTTCTCCCTTTGACCTTGATCATCAGAGGTTGATTGTTGACAGGTTAGAGTTGGATTCGCCCTTTGACTTTGATCTTCAAAGGTTGCTCTTCTGGCGGATCTTCATTAATAGACTGATCTTCGACAAATGATCGATCTTCAGCCATGTCTGATATCTCCTTCACATGCTCTTGTTTGTAGAGCATTGAATCAGAAAAATAGGCTTCGACACCCTTAAAAGGATTGATATCAGCAAACTCAGACTTTACAATCCCTTGAGAATCCACGTACTTGAAGCATTAGTGGAGAGTTGAAGGCACGATATTATGCTCATGTAACCACGGTCTTCCAAGAAGGATGTTGTAGGATACGTCTGAATTAATAACATAGAATGTTGCCATAGTTCGAAGATCACCAATTTGAATCAGCAGACGAATCTTTTCCAGTGGTTTACTCTTTCCAGAGTTGAAACCAACTATTGTGGTACTAGTGTAAGTCAAGACACTAGTAGGAATTCTCAATGGTCTTAGCATACTTTGAAGAATTATGCTAATGGAAGACCCATGATCAATGTAAATTCTGTCAACTTCAATGGATTCAATATACCCAGTATAGCACAAAGGCCTGTCATGCTTGTTATGCTTCAACAGCATATCTTCTTGTGTAAAGGTGATGTTGGGAATTGCTTCCATCACACTATAACATTGTGGACATGATACTGGTGTATTATCAGGAGTCTTGAGTTAAGCTAAGCAGGAATCAGCTTGCAGCAAAGCTTCACTCAAGGTTTTGCGACTTTCTTTAGAAAGGCGAAGCAACTCGAAGATAGATAATCTAGCCGGAGTATTAGCTAACTGGGCTAGAATATCAAATTTATAGGGTTTTATCACCACCCCTGACTGGAAGCAGATTTCAACGGGACGTCAAAGCATACTGCTTTCTGTTTTTCCTTTTCAACCACAGCAGGAACAGGAGACGGTTGAGTTGGTGGTGTTTCAACATTCTCTGCTTCTTTGGAGGATCCCTCATAATCTTTGTGATACTCTTTTCCAGATCTTGTACCAGCAAAGGTTTCTTCTTCAGACTCAGAAGAAGGAAGTACCATATTGCAGGATTTAGTCTTCCTTTCCTTAGCCTTCTTCTTACAAGGATCCTTATGAAGAACCTCAGAACCCAATCCAATAGTAGATTTTTGATTTTAAATTTGTAAAGGAAGTCGTATTCCTTTATCATAATTCAAACCTTCTGACTTTTGAAAATCATAACCCATCTTCTTCATGAGAAGGACAGATTGCTGACTGTACAAGTGAGTAGGCAACGGACTTTTAACAGGTGGTTCAACAGAGGAAGAAGAAGAGATCTCTGTAACTACAGGAAAATGAAGAATAGAATTCTCTGTAGCTACGGGAGGAGAAGGATTCGGGATACGAGAAAAAATCTCTATAGGGGCTTTTTCATAAGCAGCAAAGACTTGTTGTGCCCTATATAAGGGAATACTATTCATGGCTAGCCACTGCTGATGAGTAAGCTTGAGCTTGGTAGGAGGAGCCAGACTTGGAGGACATATGTTCAATCCTCTCAGTCTATCTTGCAAAGGAATACAATCCCATAGATGATCCAAATCATCAGGATCTGGAATAACATAAGAAATCATGTTGCAAGTTTTGACTTTCTTACCTTTCTTGGATTTTGAAGTTTTACCTTCATCTTCCATTTTAGGTACTAAGTCAGGATGTACCCATATAATTTTACTATTCTTTAATGTAAGAGGCAACAATCCTTCATTTTCCTCCCTGGCAGGCGGGATATTCACAATCTTCATCGTCGCCTTCGGAATTGGGACAATTCCATCTGGTACTTGTTGAGAAGAAAAATCTCCAAATTGAAGAGAAACCATATTGGTTGTGACTGTATGCTCATCATTAGTTAGAGAGATAGCATTGGCATTAATCAATTCTTGGATTTTTTTTCTTTAGGACATAACAAGCTCTAGTGGGATGATTTATGTATCTGTGATAGATACAATATTTGGGATTGTCAGTCAGATTCACCTCATTAGGCCTCTTTGGCTCCGGGATCTGGAGTTTGCCACTCTTCACCAGATATTAAAATATCCCTGGGATATCACTTTCGTCAAAAGAATATTCTTCTTTTGGCTTAGAAGACTCCTGATTGTTCGGTATCGTTTTGCTTTTGGAAAGATTAACCATAAGAGTGTCTTTTTCTTTTACATTACGATTGCCAGAATTATTACCAGGATTACCTTTCTTTCCTTTATCCTCTGAGGCAAAAATCATCCCATGTTCACGAGCCAACCTACCATTGGTCTCGGCAGAAACTGGTGCTATAATAAACGAAGCCCAATCTGTGAATTGGGAACCCGTGAAGATAGTAATGGATGGTCGCAGATTCATCTTGCATGTATCAATTAACGCTGAATCTGACATACCAGGAGGCATCTTTAGAGTCGTCTGTCGAAAACGTTCAATGAACGTTCGAGTATCTTTTTTCTCTTTTTGCTTGATTTCTATTAAGGAGGACATGTTCATGTCCATACCTCCTTCATAAAAGCGGGAGAGAAATATTGCCTTGAATTTGTCAAAAGACGAAATGCAATTATCGGGTAAACTACGATACCAATCGTAAGCTGAACCCGCCAAGCACCCAATGAATACTCGAGTGAGAAGAGCATCATTTTTCTGCAAATGTACAGTCATAATATCAAAGTAATTGATATACTGACTAGGAGAAGCCTTTCCATCAAACAATACCATTGACTGTGACTTGAATTTCGGTAGAAAGGGTACATCATTCCAATGAGGAGGATAAGGTTGCTTAATCCCTAACCTCTGGAGTTGATCCTTTTGCTTCAAAACTTCAAACTGTACTTTGAGTTCATGCATTGCTTGAATGGCTTCACTGGTTTGCGGAAGCACATTTGATTGAATAGTTGTTGGTTGTACCGTAACCCCCACCGGAGATGGTACATCTTCTGGAATGATGGGATCTGGAGATACAGAATTTTGGTTAACAGTAGGCTCTTGGATATTCAAAGGTATATCAACCCCTTGGCTATCTTGAGTTTGTGCTGCTACCTGTACCGGTGTTACTATTGTCGGTTGAGCAGTTTGCTGAGCCGTTATTATCTGGTACATGCTTTGCATCATGTTAAGCATGTCTTTCAATGATTGCTCAATGGCAGTGAGATGTTGTTCTGTATTAGCAGATGACGTCTCTGGTTTATCTCCAATAGCATAGGATTCAACCTCTCTTGTAGATACAGAGGGATTAGTATAGAAGTATGAATCGACACTATTAGTTTCGGACTCAAGAGATTGAGTACCCCCAGCTTCTGAATCGGAAGTCTGCAATTGTCTTTGTCTTCTTGATCGAGTATTCTGATATACTCCTTCAAAAGAATTAAGAAGTCTGTTGAATTGTTGTTGACCTGGGGTTTAGGACGTGTTTCGTCTAGGACGTCGTCCTCTGTTGGTATGAGATGCCATGTTGACTGATGCATATGACAACTCATCAGCTTGTTGTTGGGACGCATTAAAACTTAACCGATCAAAAACTGACCGTTTGGAGGCCGAACAACAACATTTAATTACAATCTGGTGCCACTCACAGTGATGATTTTCTTGGGGGAGTGTCACGAGAGATTGTCTATTTTTACGCTTTTGCATTAGCAATTCACGTAAATCAGAAGGAGTAGAAGGAGTAGTCTTCTTTATTACATTTGGGGTAGCAAAACGTTTAGTCCCTTGTGTATAAAGAAGATTACTGGCTGCATTCGTAGAACCAAACTGTACATTTTTACGTGCTTGGAGTTGTGTGCGTAAATCGTGAGATTTTTTAGCACGAAGGACTCCATCTTCATTGCGTGTAATTTATAAGTTTGGTACCTTGCGTACAGAAGGTTGTTGGTTGAAAACAGAAGTTTTATCAACTATGTTTTTATGCTTCATACGTGCAGGTACCTTCACTTTAGATACAGAAGCATCTTTGTGAATTTTATCTACACTGTCACAGACAGAAGATTTACCTTTACGCATAGAGCACAAAATATGAGTATCTGCCACGTCACAGACGGAAAATTTTCCTTTACGCGAAGAGCGTAATTTTTGTGTGTCTACCACATCACTGACGGGAGACTTATTCTTACACTCATAAGCGCAAACATTAGAGTCTGCCTCATTACAAATGGGAGACTCGTTCTTATGCACTGAGCATAAAATTTGGTTTTTACCCACTGGGCGTAAAACTTGGTTCTTACGCAGTGGGCGTGAAACCTGATTATCTTTACCGTCACAGACGGGAGATGGATTATCACACTTAGAGTGCGACGCTGAAGTAAGGACTGTCTCGTTACGAACGGGAGCCCCTGCGACAGGAGTGGGAAGAATTCTCTTGCCATCAGAAGCAACAGAGAGATCAGAAGCTACTTTAGATTTAGGAACCCAAACTTTTCGTACTTTGTGAGACTTTTGAACATTGGAGCAGCGAGAACCACCCCCAGTTCGGAGCATTTCTTCATAAGCAGTCTGGTCGAAGTGCACAACCAGAGTCTTCTTTGTCGATCCAATCGACACATCATCGTATTGAGCAATTACCTCCTCGTCAGAGGAGAAGGTCATCCCCAGCAGAGTCGCCATTTTGTTTCACTTAACAAAAGGCCTGAAATTGGCTTTTGAAAATAAAACAAAAAAAAATACAAATAGTACAAATTTTTCTGGGAAGTATTGCTATGGAAGTCTGATCTGAAGTCGATCACTTTGTTCCTTGGACCATACGATGATGATGAAGATCACTGCTAGAAGATGAACAACCGAAAGAACTAAGTCACCAGAAAGGTATCGACGCACTTGGGCACTGATGGCGAGGTCGAATGCTTTCCTGCTTTGCTTCACTCTGTTCTGGAAGAAAAGTTGAAGAACAATGCTCCGAAGAATCAAAATCTCTGGGTTCTGATCTCTATGTATTCTCTTCTTGTCTCTCTCTCCGTCTCTGTCTATGTTATATGAGAAAAACTCAGTCTATTTATAGACTTGGCCTTCTATGCGTAAAACTCAGCAAAAGTTCTGTCTTTACGCTAATAACTGCCACCCATGACTGAAGTCATCCTCTACATACGTTGACACGTGTCCCATTATTTCAATAAGAATAGGATGCATGTACACACGTTCTTCGAGATGTGTGGTATGAAATCCATGTAAGCAAACCACGTTCCAAAGTAGCCAGGAAGGATAGGGCATAAACAACAACCCAAATATACTCTGAGCGTAAAGTAGTAGACTAGACGTAAAATAGCCCTGACATGGACTTCCCGCGTAAAGTGGCTAAAAAATAGCCTTGAGCGTAAAACGTAGCCCAAATAAACTTTATGCACACGTCAACTTTTGAGCGTAAAAACTCATATAGTCTCCATGCGTAAAAAAAGTCATATTGTGAGCGTAAAATAGCTCAATCCACATACTAAACGACAACATTGGTCTCTGTGTAAAACAAATCTCTTCGAATTCTGTGTTGTACGCTATCAGTAAATCCTCATGTCAGACTTTGCATTAAATGCATGACTTGACAGCTTTGTCCAGCGTAAAGTGGTTAGCTTATCTCTGGCGTAAAACCACTGGCTTGACCCTGGCGTAAAGTGATTAGTCTGTCCTTGGCGTAAAATAGATCCTTTTGAGTGGAATACTCTATCTCTTTGACTCAATCTATGAAGCACACATTTTTATGCTCCTACACTAGTATTATTATTTTATGCTCGAGTTTTATCTCATTCTTTTGTGCTCCCTTGTGGTACTTGCTATCCGGGGCTGACCCCGCTGGTTTTGTTTGGCCAGATCTCATAGCAGCGCCTGAGGACCCAAACTTCTTCTCCGACATCAATGGTGCATACTAGAAGCATGGCTGGCAGAGGACTCGAGTAGATTTCTTCTCCACCACTCTAGTATCTTTACTTATGTTCTGGCGTTTAGCCACCGGCACCTGTTTAGTTGGCTAATCTGGATATTTTGTCTTTTGCATAATTTATAATTAAATCAGACTGCAGCTGAATACAATTATGTACCTATGACTCTCTGGGCAAGCTAACTTATAAAGCTAGATCTCCATGATCATTTTGATGAAGCGTCGGGGACGTCTTACTGCTTTATCTCATATGTTCATTATTTGATATTTTCTTGCTTTGAATGATTGAGACATATATGCTCTGTGAGACCATAGGAGACTTGAATGTAGCATGCACCCCCTTATCTCTTGACAGCCACGATTGTCGTATGACGTTTGTATACCTCATACGGAGTAGCTGGCCTAGTCCGTTTTCGTATTTCGGTACTGGGACATGACAACTCGAACTAAGGGTATGACTTTGTTCCTCAGCCTCTTCTTCCTCAGGTCCAATATCTTCACTGGCTGCTCGGTAACTGCAAGACTCGGTCCGATCTCTAACTCTGAATGATCCAATACATGGCTGGGGTCGAGAACGTATCTCCTCAGCTGAGACACATGAAAAACATCGTGAACTCCCGCCAGGTTGGGTGGTAGTGCAACTCTGTAAGCTACCTCTCCGATCCTGTCGAGTATCTCGAACGGTCCAATGTATCTAGGCTCATCTTGTCTCCCCATCAAAATCGGATCGTCCCTCTAGTAGGTGATATCTTCACCAGCATCATATCTCCGTCGGCGAACTCCATCGGTCTGCGACTAGCATCGGCCCAGTGTTTCTGCCTGTCCTGAGCAACTCTGAGTCTGTCTCTGATTACCCTGACCTTCTCTGCTGCCTCAGTGATCATCTCTGGCCCCAGCATAACTCTATCTCCAACGTCATCCCAAAAGAGCAGCGTGTGGCATCGTCGTCCATATAGTGCCTCAAATGGAGACATACCGACGCTGGCTTGGTAGCTGTTGTTGTATAAAAACTCTACCAAGTGAAGATGACTCTCCTATGATCCGCCGAAGCCCAGTACGCAAGTCCTAAACATGTCCTCGAGCGTCTGAATTGTCCTCTCGGACTGTCCATCGGTCTGTGGGTGGTACGCTGTACTGAACTTGAGCCGACTGCCCAACTCCTCCTGCAAGTTCCTCCAGTAATGGGATGTGAATCTGCTGTTCCGGTCCGATACGATTCTTACCGGTACTCCGTGCAAGCGAACTATCTGTTGTATGTATAGCTCTGCCAATTTCTCGGTGGGGAGCCCCACCTTGAAGGATATGAAGTGAGCACACTTCGTCAGCCTATCGACGATAACCTATATGGCATCCTTTCCTCCTTGGGAACGAGGAAGCCCTGAGACAAAGTCCATCGTAATGTGTTCCCACTTTCACTCGGGAATGGGTAATGACTGCAATAGACCAGTTGGCCTCTGAAGCTCCGCCTTGACCTGCTGGCAAACTAGGCAAATCGAAATAAAGCGTGATACATCTCTCTTCATCCCGTGCCACCAAAGATGTTACCGCAAGTCACGGTACATCTTGTTGGCACCAGGGTCAATATAATATTGTGATCGATGTGCCTCTGACAAGATCGCCTCTATCAGCTCACCCTTCGGCACGCATAACCGGTTGTCGTGCCTCAAGGATCCATCCTCTTCTACGGTGAAGTCATCTAGCAATCCAGCTAAAGCCTGAACTCTGAGTCTACAGAGGCTCTTATCTGTAGACTGAGTCTCCTTAATCTGCTCCATCAGACCTGACTGAATATCTAGAGCCATTATTTGTATCACTGATCCTGCCTGAATCATCTCAATACCGAGCTTCTCCAGATCTTCCCATAAATATCGATCTATCATCAGATACCATGCCATCGAATGCCTGCTCAGTGCATCCGCTACCACATTTGCCTTCCGGGGTGATGCTGCAGATCGATGTCAAAGTCCTTCATCAACTCCAACCATCTTCTCTGCCTCATGTTCAGCTCATTCTGCGTGAAAACATACTTCAAGCTCTTGTGGTCAATAAATATTTTCACTCGCTCTCCGTATAAGTAGTGTTTCCACAACTTGAATGCAAAGATCACCGCAGCTAACTTTAGGTCGTGAGTAGGATAGTTTCGTTCATGAGTCCGTAATTGCCTAGATGCATAAGCAATCACTTTTCCATGCTGCTGCAAAACACATCCTAGCCCTTTCCCGAAGCATCGCTGTAAATGGTGAAACCTCCAGATCCTGAAGGTAATGTCAGAACTGGAGCGGTCGTCAGCCTCCTCTTCAACTCCTCAAATATTGTCTGGCAGTCCTCTGACCAGATGTACTCTGCGTCCTTCTCCGTTAACTTCGTCATGGGTTCAGCTATTCTAGCAAAGTCCGGGACAAACTTCCTATAATAGCCTGCTAATCCCAAGAAACTCCTGATCTCTGAAACCGATGTCGGAGCCTTCCACGTCTCGACGGCAATGATCTTCCTGGGATCCACTGAGATCCCCTCTCCAGTGACCACAAGACCGAGAAACTCCACTCGGTCTAAAAAGAACTCGCACTTCGACAATTTGGCATATAACCTCTCATTTCTCAGAATCCCTAGAACTGTCGGCAAGTGTTCTTCGTGCTCTTCCGGCGTCTTCGAGTATATCAGGATATCGTCGATAAACACCACTGTTATGCTCTAATTAATTTTTATTTATAAATAATGATAATGATAATCATAATATTTTCTATTTAAATATATAAAACTTTACATTTGAGACCCTAGGGAAATTTTGTAAATTACACAATTAGCTCACCAACTCAAATGGTGAGGTGTCATCTCCAAGGGATATGTGGCAACTCATGGGACATGTGGTATTGCCAAATGACACATGGATTCTTTACATAAAGAGAGAGGCCTCACTTGACACCTCATCCT